>QHHG01000022.1:337005-612527 GCA_004367055.1 Fusarium sp. NRRL 66335
ACTCGGAGGCTCTTGCAGATGGAATTTGACGAGCGCCACGCGAATGAGCCAAAGATTGTTCAGTCCACCTGAGCAAAGATAGGATTTGACGTTTCGCTTCGATAATCGACCTGAGCTCGCTGTGCTCCAGGGCATCAATAGATAGACGGTTGTAACAGTAGGCTAATCTTTTAATATCGAACCCTGAGGTCTGTGGCGCCAGGCCACGAAAACCGGCCGAGAGTGAGGTGATAGGGCAGCGCGTGTAGGTAGTGAGCGAGAGCGCCTGAACGCGTCTTTCAAAAGGTAGGTACAGAACGCGTCTGGCGGGGGTTGGTGTCCAATCTTAGCAATTTGCTTGGCTCATCAAAGTTAACTTCTCCAACAAGCATCGCCAATAAACGCCGCGTTGTGATACCAATATCTATCAGCCGTAGTATCATTATTTGTCGAGCGCTTTTGGCGATCCAATACTAGAAGCATGGAAGTGGTGGTCATGGGAGACAAGACAGATTGAATTGCTCATCTCCTAGACCCTGCGTGCCTATCAAATGCTCCACGGCTGGTAAAACGTTTTGAGTGTATCCGATTTGCGCCCAAATTGCGACAATTTGCACCGCGGAGAGCTATCCCCGAAAAGACGTTATTAAAACATAGGAAAATAGAGGCGGGCCTGTTGGTGCTCGCGAGATTGGGATTGGTTTTCCAAGTTGGGCACTAGGAAGTTCATCTCTTTGCTCCCCGTGCCTACCATAGACGGAACTGATGGCTAGCAAGTCCCAAAAAGTCCAGTAGGTAGACGGTCACTTCTGTGACACCGTCATCGCCGGTGGTTGCTCTGGATTGACGGTCCAAAAAATCCTAGGCAGCTTCTAGGGGATCCAGGGGAGCTTTCCCGCGGTGACCCTAGGTCGTTTCTTGAGTTTCGTCCCCAATTGTTCTGTCATCCTATTCATCCAGGTTGCGAGAAAGTGGTTTCCATTTATCTGGGACCGCTGGAGACTGACCCTTATCCCCAATAGCCGACGGGCTCAAGTTGGAGGTTTAAATCTCCCGTGATCTATCACGACTCATTGCTATTCGTCGTCTAACACTTGGGAAGCCGGGCATTCTAGCCCATACCAGCGAACAGCCAGTCCCGTCAGAGTTGAGAGGACCACACGACACCATGGAAGAGACCCTCTGACCCTCCCTTAGAGACGCTTCCACTGCTCCATTCCCAAAACCTTGCACACCCTTTGGATCTCTGGCTGTTGCTCGTGGATCCTGGTCTTCATTCCTTGGTTGTCTGGGACATTTGATATTCCACCCAGAGTATCGGAATTCCTTTCGTGACGCAGATTCGCGCCGATTCGATGGTATAATTCTTGTGAAAATTTCTCTTTGCCTCTTGCGTAGACAGAGAAATGGATGCTGGGCTATTTACCAGTATGGGAAATGTTGTGAACTCTGTACCTTATTCTCAAGCCTGATTTCAACTGAGAGCAAAGTACTTGTACTTCAACTGCCGTGACTCGGACTAAGTTCACAAGGCTCGAGTTAGCATGTCTTCTGAAGACTCTGCTTGCGCTCCGGTAGGTAGGTATTGAGTTTAGTGAGTGCTGCTGCTGAAGGCCACTGTCCACTGTACTGAGCTCCTGTGCTGTGCTGGTCTTCGGGTTCCGTCTCTCCAAACCTCTCAGGTGGGAAAAGTGCCCACCGGATCACGGGTACGTACACCCATCTTGGCAATTCGAGCCTGAACCCAAGGTGTTGCTGTTCTGTGCTGGGCTTTCCATTTCTTCGACCGGGGCATTCGAAGTGGGTAGCCAACGGTGTAGAGTGACATGTTGTGTGAAAAAAGCTACCAGGCGCTGACGCCATGAATACCTTTCTTCCCAGCCACAATGCTAGGGTGCTGAAAGTTTCTGCAAGGTCCCGCTCACAGTTTGCAAGTACTTCGACTCGAGCTTCTTATCCCGTCCCATCATCTTATCCCATCCCATCACAGCACCCTGGGCGAGGTCTCCATTGCTTCTTCTTCCACGGCTTCCCTGCACCTGAGCAGAGTGAGCTCCACCGGCCGAAGCTGGCTGCTGTTGACGGATACCACCACACGCCCACGTCCGCGCACACCCCGTCTCGTCTCACCTGTTGACGCCTTTGCACAGGCTCGTTGGCTTCTGGATTTTGGCTTCTCTTTTGGGTTCTTCTGGGGGATTTACTGGTCTTCCGCCCTGTCCTTTTAGCACTCCAGTCATTCGCTGTTTGGACCTCTCGCTTTGCTCACCTGCATTTCTTATCATCTTCCCCTCACTTGCTTCAAGATAGAAATCATAACAACATTTGTTAACTTTGACTGAAAATCACCGGCTCAATCAATATAATGCCCAGCGCATGGCTTTAATCACATTGCACTAAGGCTGGAGCGGGAAACTGTTCGCTGGGGCCTCTCTGGAGAGAGATACCTTACTGACTAGTGGCCTGAGGATCCTGCCCCGATCGGCAGGTTCAAGCCACTCCCCCCTGGCCCTTGACCCTGGGCAAGAGCTTTCCCTCTCCTTTTCGTTAATATCGACCCTATCCACTTCTGCAATCACCCTCACTTCAGTCACTCCTTTTGCTCTTCTGGAACCTGGACCCTCTGGGACGATCTCATCTCCTTGATTGACGTTTATTCTCATCGTCGTCTTGAATAATTCTCCCCATTTACATCCCCTCCTTCTCGACATCCCATTGTTCTATTCAGTCCATCGTTACTCTACATCAACCAAACCACCACCTCCATCCCCTCCTCCCATTAAATATACATACAACAGAGGAACTAGCTACCCGTCTATCGCTATACAATTGCACCGTCCGCTCTACACAGCACACGCCCTCAGGTCCTTCGTTCGTTGTCGTTCTCAGAATCATCGTCACCGAACTGAATGCTCCGATAAATCGATTTTTAGCTCTTTGATAGAGCTTATTGTCTCTGGCCTGGTTTAGGTATATTCGTTACGCCGCCGGTCAACATCGAGAGCACCCCAGGACCCCGACTCCACGCGTGTCACACTGCATCTCGACAATAGATTGTCTCGATCATAATTCGAAATGATGACTGTTCAAAATGATTTGACCCATCGGGGTTCAAATGGTCAACAGCTTTCTCTGGAGGACCGATTTGAAGTATTGAAGGAAATTGGTGATGGTAGCTTCGGCAGCGTCTGTTTGGGTAGAGTCCGGACGGCGGGTGCCAACGTTGCTCGCCGAGGTACAGTGGTAAGTCGATACGATGTGCGTCCTGTCGTGTCACAGCTAACCCGTTCTAGGTTGCTATCAAGACGATGAAGAAGACCTTCGAGTCTTTAACACCATGCTTGGAGCTTCGTGAAGTTGTCTTCCTTCGCACACTACCACACCACCCTCACCTTGTTCCTGCTCTCGACATTTTCTTGGACCCCTACACTAAGAAGCTCCATATCGCTATGGAGTACATGGAGGGTAACCTCTACCAGCTGATGAAGGCTCGCGACCACAAGTGCCTTGACAACGGCAGCGTCAAGAGCATCCTCTTCCAGATTATGCAGGGTCTGGAACATATCCACTCTCACCACTTCTTTCACCGCGACATCAAGCCCGAAAACATTCTCGTCACAACATCCGGCCACAACGAATCTGGCAACACCTTCCGACGATACTCTGCTCTCGTTACTCCTCCTTCAACACCTCCCACATATACCGTCAAGATCGCCGACTTTGGCCTCGCCCGTGAGACACACTCTAAGCTTCCCTACACCACTTATGTATCTACAAGATGGTACCGTGCTCCCGAGGTTCTTCTGCGAGCTGGCGAGTACTCGGCTCCTGTCGACATTTGGGCTGTTGGAGCCATGGCCGTTGAGATTGCCACACTAAAGCCGCTATTCCCTGGTGGAAACGAGGTTGATCAAGTTTGGCGAGTTTGTGAAATCATGGGCAGCCCAGGCAACTGGTACAACAAGTCCGGCAATAGAGTTGGCGGAGGTGATTGGCGCGACGGTACCAGGCTCGCCGGCAAGCTGGGTTTCTCGTTCCCCAAGATGGCCCCCCATGCCATGGACACCATTCTGCAAACACCTCAGTGGCCTTCATCTTTGGCTCAATTTGTTACCTGGTGCTTGATGTGGGACCCTAAGAACCGTCCAACCTCATCTCAAGCTATTGCCCACGAGTACTTCATCGATGCTGTGGACCCTACTCGACCCAAGTCTTCCGCTTCTCGAATCCTCGGCCGCAAGCAATCCGATCTCAGCCGGAGCAGCAAGGAAGCTTCCACCACTCCCACTTCCGTCAAGCAATCCTGGTTCCGCAAGTCCCTCATCGGCCGTTCTGAGAGCACCGACCTGGCCACCATGCAGACCCAAGCAAAGGAACCCGCTGGTCCTCGCCCCGCTCCCGAACCGGTCACCGCAAAGGCTCGCCCTGCTGCTGGAAAGAGAGCCACCTGGACAAACGGCCCCTCAAATGTGGCACCTATGCCTATTCTTCCTACCGCGCGGCCCATCTCGCCGATCCCTGATGCTGTAAATGCCCGCGCCAACAACGCCTACGACGACGCTTACGCTAATGGACATGGCCAGGGGAAGACCAAGAAACTTGGCCGACAGCTCTCTGTCGCTTCAAGCACAAACAACTACACAGAAATGCATCGGCAACAAGCCGAACGTGCTCTCAATGGGAATTCTGGCCTCGCCTCCCCTCCGAGTGGACAGAAGGAGAGCTTCTTTTCACACCTCCGAAAACGTGCGCGGCGGTTCTCTGGACGACATCAGACCCCCGTCTCACCCTCCTATGATGACGACGACCTGGAGGCCCAGGTTGGATGTGGCCCTTGGGCTAGCAACCGGTCGTCCATGGTTATTGACCAACCGCAACAACAGGCTCCCATTCCCAAGTCCGAGGTCTACGAATCTCTTGACAAGGCCCTCCGAGATGTTCAGAACAACCTCGATTCGAGACCTCCCGTTCCGCCCGCTCACCAGATCTCGCCTACCAGCACCCTCAAGCGACATCACTCGCTACCTCAACAACAAGCCCGGTCAGTAGACAACCTGATCGGCGCTGCGAGGGGTGGCCCTATCTCTAGTCGTACACGACGTGCCCAAGCCACTCATGGTGTGCATCAATACGAGGCGCCTGATGAGGAAGATGAGCTTCTGGACGAGGCCATGACTACAACTCAACGAGCAATGAAGCGAATGGAGCAGCACCAAAACAAGCCTCTACGGCAATCAGCTAGCAACATTGGGTTGATGAACCCATATCCCACTCCCTCACCTTCAGCCAACGGCAACCAAGTATTGTTTGCTGATGGCCAGGCTGTTACTCCCAAGCCTCTTGACCTCAACAAGAAGACAGACCAGTACAAGTGGCCTACGCCACCGTACGAGGAGAGTGAATGGGCAGCGTCAGCATCAGCCAGCATATGGGCTGCTGGCAGTCGCTTTTAGGGTTTAAAAATCTGGACACAACCCATTATGATTACGTCCAGTGGCGTGGAAAAGTTATTTTGATATCAATTCGCATAGTCATGGTGTTTGGGTGTTGGGTTAAGATGGATAACCCTTTTGATCTTTTTTTCACATTGTTGCAACGTGGGCGGTTTGTTTGATTTTTGGGCATATTGGCTTGACTATACATACTTTATTCCCCTTTCTCTTCAGCACGCTCAACGTTTCAACAAATACCCGGCCGGATATTTACGCCGCCTTCTGCACATTACTATTATTATTACCTCTTCGCAATCTCTCCCTTTTTACATCTGTTTACTCTTGTTCTTTTTTCGCATACCTCGTGTATCAGAATACCCCTATAGACCACAGGCGAGCGCAGCCGCAGCAATCTGCTTGAAGCAATATCACATACCACTCAATCAATTTCTTTCCTTTGTCTCACTATATATGTAAGAAGTGGAAACGGAGTCTAAGGATTTTGGGCTGAATATGACCGGCCATTTTCTCTTTGTCATATCGGCGTCTTTGCTTGGTGAAAGCAGAAAAAGGGTCAACAGGACGCTTCTTGGGAGATGGACAGAAGCCATCGTTTGCTTTTTGGAGGAGGTATAAAAAGTCAGCGCGTATTGACGGTCCGCTATTCTCTGTCGATGTACTTGGATTTGCCAATCGAATATAAGGGAGTTTCACGGACCAGGATGCCAAACATCAGTTGCAAAGTTAACGATGGGAGAACTGTATATAATTATCGCACACCCCGGCAACAGAAGGAGGAATGCCTTGATATGATGGAGGATCATGGGGTTAATTAACAAAAAAATAACAAAACAATTACTGTTTCAGCATGCTGCTGCTATACCTTGTGACATGCATTGCCTTTTGTGAAATCCATTGATCGTTTTACGAGAAGAGCTTTGATGTGTTCAGACTTTGGTGAGTGAAGAATGTTAAAAGTCTCATAAGAAGGTTTCTGCCTCCCTTTATGAGTGGGGGATGAAGTCAGAATGTGAGGCAACATTTGTAACAAGCGGGGAGGCAGCCGAGTTGATTAGACTCTGGGAGGGGAGATGAGGTGGCTTGCGTAGTGAGGTTAGGCTAGATGCCTAGTAGTTGTTGCATTGAGAATTGAGCATGCATAGTATTATTTGCATAGCATTATTCAAACCTAACCATGTACAAGAATAAGCAAAGCGCATGGCCGTTAGGGTGTCATTGCATTATTGTGGCTCTGGTGAATGGGACAGAAGCAGAAGTAACTGAAGTACAGTATATGTGATATATTGTTATCAATACTACAGCCTATTATGAATTGATCGACCTGACATCCATGGAAGGTGACTTGAGATGAGATGAAGGTCAGTTAATACCTAGGATCAGTCACGTCACGTGGTTGACGGAACATCACGACGCTTACCTACTACCTACTACATGTACCTTAGGCAGCACTCAGCTGGACTGGGACTGGGTAAGCCAAGCAAAGAACTGACGACAAAGCCGTGGCCATTACGAAACGAGAGACGATCTCTGGAACTTCTTTTTAAAAGCGTGTTACACAATCTTCTCGTCTCTTTCCGGGGATTGTTTGCGATTCTTCAAAGTTTCTTCTTTTTTACTGAGAAACCGGGACGGTAAACGTTTCACAGTCAGCGACGAGTCAAGCCTATTGATTCACGTTGGATGACCCAGTGAGGCGCAGTGGGATTTGAAGAAAAGATACTACGACGATATATTCTTGAAAGTTACATTGACATATTTCCTGGGCTTCATATTTATTCTTCGCCACGACCAAGGTATCATCCCACCAACGGTCAGACATATCTTACGCGGGGGAGGGGTAAAACGGTTGTTGGACTTATGATAAACGGCTTGACCGATGGATGAGCGTTTAATTGAGCCAAGGAAACCATCATTTCTACCAATCAGCTCAGAATGAGTCTCAATCTACCAATGCGACCCAGCACAAGCAGTCAGCGCAATCGCGACAGTCGAAATAATTACTTCAACAGCTATACTCCGCCAAGTTCGACAGAAGCCATCAATGGGCCGGTGAGGGAGTTGGTCAGAGAGCAAGCGCCTCTAAACGATCGCTTGATCGTGGGTGTTGATTTCGGTACTACCTTCTCAGGGTGAGTATCCATGTTGGAGACAATATGATATGATATGAGACTAATACCTCTAGTGTTGCTGCTGTCTACACTTCCACCCCTGATGATATAGAAATCATCAAGACATGGCCAGGCGGTAATGGTATCACCTCGGACAAAGTCCCAACTGAGATCGCCTACGACTTCCCACCCAATGCACCACAAGGTACCGAACCAACAGTGAAATGGGGTTTCCAGTTCAAGCCCGAGGAGTCTCGTCTGCGCTGCATCAAGCTCTTTCTAGATCGTTCTCAAAAACTTCCCTTCTACGTCAGCCCTCTTGACACAGCAGCCCAATTGAAGCGGTTCAACAAGAATGTAGTCGACGCTGTGAGCGATTACCTGACTCAGGTATATAAGCATACTATGGATACGCTCACGCGTCGGTATGGAGAGTCGTTCATGGCATCGACCAAAGTTGAGTTTGTCTTGACGTGTCCAGCCGTTTGGAGCGATGCGGCAAAGAATACGACGTTGCAAGCTGCGGAGAGGGCTGGTATGGGATCTAGATCTGAGATCCAGATGATCAGTGAGCCTGAGGCTGCGGCTGTATATACGCTCAAGGCGATTCAGCCGAATCATCTGAATGTGGGCGATAACTTTATTGTTTGTGATGCTGGAGGTGGCACTGTTGAGTAAGTTTTATTTCTCTCGATATATCCACAGGCGCTGACAGTTGGCAGTTTGATCGCATATAAAATCATCTCTCTTAAGCCACTCAGAGTCGAAGAATCTGCGGTTGGAACAGGAGGGTTGTGTGGAAGTGCCTTTTTGAACTACCGATTCGAAGAACATGTCAGAGGTCGTCTTGGTCAGACTCGATTTGATGAGATGAAGGCCAAGAAGGGCAAGACGTGGCAAATGGGTCTTCGGTACTTTGAAGAGTTCGTTAAGAGAAACTTCAATGAGGACGAGCACCAGGAAGTCAACGTTCCGTAAGTACACAATGGTATCTGACTGGATTAAACTGACATTTTTAGCTTCCCTGGTCTTCCTGACGATGAAGAAGCTGGGCTGGACTCGGGCTTCTTGGTCATGACGGCAGAGCAGGTCAAGGATATCTTCGAGCCAGTAGTGAAAGAAGTCTGCGACCTCGTCCAGGGCCAGGTCTCAGGTCTTCGATCAAAGGGCGGTATCGTCTCTGGCATCGTCCTAGTAGGAGGATTCGGCCAGAGTGATTATCTATATCGTCGTCTCAAGTCTCACTTTACCAGCGCTGCTCCACCACCTTATAGCGAACGTCCCACGCATGCTAACGCGAACTCTACGCAGGAGTCGGGCTCTATCGAAGTGATGCAGCCCGTCTATGCTTGGACAGCAGTTGTGCGTGGTGCGGTTCTGAGAGGATTGGAGGGCAACATGGTCATTTCTCGTAAGTCGAGAATGCACTATGGAACTTCATATGCTACTGTATATGACGAGGATAAGCATTCGGTCAGTGAAAGATACTGGTCTCCTCTGTGGGAGCGATGGATGGTCTCTGACCGAATGCAATGGCACATCGCCAAGGTACGTCTCATCCTCCTTCCAACGGCAATTCACTAACACATCACAGGGCGAGGCTCTATCACCACTTGCCCCCATCGCATTCCACTACACACGTAACTTCCGCCCTGGCCAGTCCCTCATTGTCACAGACGACCTGATAGCATGTGATGCCGACGAGGCGCCCGCAGCATACACACGAGACCTAAAACACGTGTGTACTCTCACAACAGATCTCAACGCAGTCCCTAGGAGTTTGTTTACGAGATTGACGACCACGAGGGGCGTTGAGTTTGATAACTTGGACTTTACGCTGGAGATGAGGGTTGAGAGTGCGGGATTGGGCTTTGAGTTGAAGGTTGATGGGGTGAGATATGGAAGGGTTGAGGCGGAGTTTCACTAAGAGATGGATGTTTGGAATAACGGTTGGTCACTTGGGTTAGACAATGGTATACATTTACTGGCTGAACTGGGCTTGATGATGGTGATGTCTTCTTGTGACATGAGGATGAATCGTTTTCGGTGATCAGAACTGTTCTTGACTATTGCTAGACCCGTGTCTATAACATATTCATTTGGACAGCCTGTTGTTCGAGTTGGTTATATCCTTTGTTGTGCCAAAACAAGACCGTATTCATAGAAGACATCACACATTACCCGCCACACAATACACTTGTTGAACTGTCTTTGTTCAATCGGTTCGAAGAAGAACAAGCTTCAGAGCGAGTAGTCGTCCTCCAAACGAATTGCTTTTCGTCGCAAATATAAAACATGCTGCCATCAAACTTCAGAATATGTGCTCATCAACTGCAGTTTCAAACTCGCTCGAAACACACATACGATATTACAACCGGGTTTCATCTAAGCCAATCAAAATGCCATTCACAACCACCAACTCAAGCTCCTCTGAGAGTTTCACCTTCCAACAGCCCTGTTCCAACACCCCCAACTACATCTGCTGGCATCGCGGCTTGAACAATGCCAACGACAACATGATGATCGTCCTCGTGGTTCCCTGGATTCAATGGCCCAGTAACCCCCTCGACGACGCCAACGCGGAGTGGCCCATCATCCGGGACAAAGCGCGCCAGGCTGTGCTTCAATGGCGCAGAGTCCTGAGAGAGAAGGTTTCAGGTGAGGCACATCAGAGACACATGAAGATTACTAGCATCATCCTAATGAATTCGCAGCTGAGACTAACTGTTGATAGTTTGGGGAAGGGTGAGGAGCATATGAGTTTGTTCTATGGATTCGTCGCAGATGAGTTGATGGAGATGGACGAGGTAAGGGATGTGAATATGGGGAAGAGCGTTATTAAGTGGATTGGTCAGGGAGAAGATGCTTATCCTGTCGTGAGAAATTTCCGATCAAGGAGTTGGTAAGTGGTAGGATATTTCTGTGGTATAAGTCAAGGTAAGTAAGTATACACATGCTGGACATGTACGTATCGAAAATACAACATTTACTACGGAACTCAGTATTGTACATGATGCATCTGTGAAGTACTACAACCATCTATCAACATTAATAGTAGGTATGGTGATATTCTTTTGACGGACCATTCAGATCGCCTGAACAGACGTCACTTGAAGTTGGTTTGTTCTTCCACTTTTCAAGGTGGGGCACAAACATCAAACCAAGTTTATTATATACACAATTCTCGCTCTTTCACCTTCTCTCATATAAAGAGAAAACAAATACAATCATTCGCAATGTCTTCTTCAGAACAACTCGTTCAATGGGCGACTTCAAACGGGGCAACAATTAACCCCTCAGTCCAAGTCTCTCACCTCCCAGAGACAGGCCTTTCATTCTGCGCAACAGCCTCTACTTCGCCCTTTGACACAATCGTCAGCATTCCTTCCTCTCTCACGCTGTCATATCTCAACACTCTTCCTGGCCGTGACGATCCAAAGCCGTTCACTTCGAAGTTTCTGGCGCAGACTCCTCCACATGTCATTGGACGTTTTGTTCTCATCAAGCACTTTCTTCTCAAGGGAGAGTCCTTCTGGGCGCCGTATATACAGGCGTTGCCGCAGCCAAATGATGTTGATTCATGGTCTCTTCCCCCATTTTGGCCGGATGAGGATGCCGAGTTGTTTGAGGGAACGAATATCGAGGTGGGAGTTACCAGCATTAAGGCCAATGTGAAGCGCGAATTCAGAGCGGCGTTTGATCTTCTGTCAAGAGATGACTGGGAGCCTGAACTTCTTAAGCATTTCACTCTGCCTTTGTACCAATGGGCGTACAGTATCTTCTCTAGCAGAAGTTTCCGACCTAGTCTTGTTCTTGGACCAGAAGACCAGCAGCGACTTCCCGAAGGAGTCAAGCTGGATGATTTTTCTGTTCTCATGCCGCTTTTTGATGTGGGAAATCACGATATGTTGACTGAAGTTCGATGGGAGCGCGATGAGAAGAGCAATGATTGTAGTCTCAAGGTCGGAAAGGCGTATCAAGCAGGAGAGCAGATTTTCAACAACTACAGCATGAAGACAAACGCAGAGTTACTCCTCGGCTATGGCTTTATGCTCCCCGAGACGGAAGAGCTGCACAATGACTATGTCCACGTGCGAAAGCGTCAACCTGCTCAGGGCGAAGCTACAGAAGAGTACTACATCTCCCTCCGCCCCATCCGCCACAGCAGCTCCCTCCTTGCACGATCTAAGCAAATCGTGCAGCTAGGCGACTCTGTCAACGTACTCGGAGCCTTCCAGCATGTTCAGCATGATATGGTATGGGACATCTTCTGCACACTTGCACCACCCGAACAACGCGCTCAGTTTATCTGCGAGGGCACAGAGCAGGAGCAACAAGAGAAGTTCTTCAGCGGACAGGTTACCGAGGACGGGAGGATGTTTATGCAGCAGACGGCTGCTATAATCCAGCACAAGGTCATGCAGGAGCTAGAGAGATTACTCGAGACGGATGTTGAGGTTGTGAGTGGAGGGGATTTGACGAGGAATCAACAGTTGGTGCTGGATTATAGGGCGAGATGTCGGAGGGTTCTTGAGAATACACTTGAGGCTATGAACATGGAGGAATTGTTTGGAGAAGATGAGGACGAGGAATAGACTGATCAGAGGATATAGACCAAAAGAGTTGAAATCATAGAATCGACGGCAATAGATGACCTAGTAAAGAGACCTATAATACTGTCGTTGTCAGGTATGATCTCGAGTTAGTAAAGGCAACCACTTGAGAGATTTAGAATGTGGTCAAAACTAAGCCAATGACCAAACCAAGGGGATCAGTAGCTACTATGTCTACACTTGTAATAATATGCCTGTCATTGTTCAGACCATTTTTATGTAAGACCAAATGTAATTGTCTGTCTGGTGGATGTAGAACGTGGTACTCACCATTGGCATTGGCTGCATATTTCCACAGTCAGATTTGGCCTCATCTCCACCCACTAACTCACCCTCAACCTGCTCATCAACTTCAACTCAATTAGCAAAGTTCCTTCTTTAAGGATAAACAACTGATCCAATCAGTATCAAAAGTTTTGTGGGATCTCACTCTTCAGACTTTACTCCGCTACCATGGCAGCCTCAACTTCGTCACCCCGCAAACTGCTCGATCTCATCACCGACATCGACAAGTAAGTCTCTCTCTGTATGTGGCTATACTGTAATTAACAGTTCCAGTGTCCCTTTGGATTTTGGAAACAACTTCAATCCCTATTACCGCCTGTATCTTGCTCCGGACCCTCGTCCTCATGGCTTCGTCCACCCAGATACGGTATCATCCATGCCATGGCCCACCACCTTCACCATCAACCACGAAACTCGCGAAGTGACCCTTATCGAACCACCCTCTTCTCAATCCCTCACAGAACATGCAAACACATCATTCCAAGAGGCGGTTGACAAAGCCATTGATGAAGATCTGTTTCCAATTCTTCACAAGGAACACAGCGAGTACTTTCGTATAGTTGGTGCAAGGAGTTTTGTCCAGGTTGAGAGATTCGCTGCGCCGTTGTTTGGTATTGCTACCCGCGGTGCGCATCTTACGGGCTATATTCGTGATAAAGATGGAGGTATCAAGATCTGGGTTGCGCGAAGAAGTCGACATCTTTTTAGTTACCCAGGTCTTCTTGACAGCACTGTCGCAGGTGGTATAAAAGCAAGCGATACACCACTTGCTTGTATAGAAGCCGAGTCCACCGAAGAAGCATGTCTTCCTCCAGACCTTGTCTCAACCGCCCTCGAGCCCGCTGGTGCCATAACGCTGGCAAACATTAACCCCAAGTCGAAGCTCTTCCACTCGGATATCATCTACGTGTTCGATCTAGAGATGCCGGCTGATGTGATTCCCCGACCGGGAGACGATGAGGTTGAGGAGTTTGTGCTTATGGAATGTGGAGAGGTTGTTGAGAGGATGTTGAAGGGGGAGTTCAAGCCGAATGTTTGTCCTGTTATGATTGACTTTCTTGTTAGGAGGGGGTTTGTGACGGAGAAGAATGAAGAGGATTTTGAGGAGATAAAGAGGAGATTGAGAAGAGAGATTCCTGTGCCTATGGAGTCGGATGTGTAATCGCTGGCGTGATATAGAGATGGTTTCCATGTATCGCCTCAAAGATAGAGAGTTCCAACCAGGCATTGGTAGCCTTCAAGCATCAACTCAGAAGTGAGGCTATACAAAGCCCTCTCCTAGCCAAGTATTTCATTACATACAGCTGCTTCAATCTACAACAAGTCTATCTAATCAACAACACTCGCAGTGTTTTATCTTCTCATGGGTAACATTGTGTACGATTCTACTTCTCGCCTTATATCGCATTTTAGTATGAACAACACTTTAATATTTTACACAATCTTATGGGGACTGTTAACATTTCTTAAAAAGTAAATCTTTGATACCTGCCCAAATGCAATTAATGAGTAAATGTCCTCTTAGCTAATCAGTCACTGGTCACCTATTTTGTGTCTTATCCAGGGTAACTTAACTGTCCCGATAGCCGTCCGGCGTCTAGTCTACAGTGTAAAATGTGCCTCTGTTAGGTTGGTGAGGCGAGGTCCCTTCCCAATAAACGACCACCATCCCTACCACTACTCAGCCCACCAAAAAAGTCCACTACTTCCCCCAAATTTCAGTCTCTGTCAAACAAACCCGCAAAGCAAAAAAAATTAGATACGTCCATCTACTCAACAACAAAATATCAACCACGACATCAATTATTACAATTCTGAATCGCCGATATCATTTATCGCTTCTCTATATCTGCTTTCATATAGGGCATTTTGTGATATCTTTCGGTATGTATTACTTCTCTTTGTCTGCTGACCTCTGGCAACCCCGCCTTGACGGATCATATGGCCTCCAGTCAAAACAACCGACTCGTTAAGACGCCTGATCTACTCAACCATTCTTACAATAACAACCTCACCAAGAGTCTTTTCTGAGATATCTTCACTTTGTTGGCTCAAATGAACCATTTTGCCATTTACTTGCCATCCTGCTATCTCTTCTCTGCGATGGCCTTATCAGACAGCGTTCAGCCCATCACCAAGCTTTCTTTCTTCTCCCTTCCCACAACTATCACGCTCTGAATCACGCACTATTTCACCTCTTGTTTACCTCCTCCTACACCCTCGTACACCTTCACACACTTCCGTACGAGTCCCCTCGTAACCTTTCTTTTCCCTGAGTAATCGATACACTTGGTGCCTCAGGTCTTCTCCACAGCCACACAGATGTCTTGTGCCAACTCAAAGTTCGAGGCATCCTCCATGCTTCAAGGTTCAAAGACTAAGTTTACTTGATGCTTTCTGTCAATGCTTCCTCGACTCAACCAAGTCCCAGCCACTTCAGTTATTGGCACCACTGGATGGACTTTACACTTCCAGTTGTGTCCAGGTCGCCATTGCACCCTTTCCACCCGACACGGATATGAACAATTCCCAGCACGACGCAGCACGTCCATACAGCACCACAAAGCCAAGGCTTACCAAAACACGGGGACGACTTTGACGCTGTTCACTTCGCCCTCAATCAGCCCATTACCATGCCCAAATCATGCGTCACAAACAAGCAACAGCAGCTACAACGACTGACTGCAAGGCCTCGTCGGTTGGCACGATACATTTACATCACTACATCACGTCGCACTCAATCAACACCCAAGTGGGAATATCGAAGTTGATTTATTTTATGCATTCAACAAAACGCTTGACCGATAAGCGGTACCTGGATGCCCACTGCCATCCAACCTCACTTCGCTGGATATCACCAATCAAGTATCCGTATCCGTATATGCTATCGCCTCCGTTCGCTTCTCGGGTATCTCCCAAAAATTATTCTCATCAACCCCATACCACCTTGGGGCCATCCTAGCACTGCATCCTCTCGCATGTACGCCGCTACTGGTTGGTTCCCGAGACCAAAAGATACTCGGGAGATATCACGACGTCTTCATTACCGATCTCATCAGGCTTGGTCTGGGACAACCTCGTCCGAGGCGGCATGCCCGAGTATATTGCTGAGCACATCACGCCACTCCTTTGAGCAAGCATGGCACCTGGTGTAGCCATGCGGCTGGGTATAATGGTGCCTCATGCTCATCGGTCGACTTGGCAACCAAGCTTCCAAAAAGGAAGTCATACAACTCATTCAATCCGTCTGTCAATTCGACGTTATTTTTACTCCTCCTCCGAGTCTGATTCATCACTAGACTCGGCGGTAGGTGTAGGAGCTTGCAGCACAGGCTGGGCGTCTCCGGGCTCCTGACCAGGTCTGTATAGATCACGCAGACCACGAAGCTGTGCGATGCGCTCCTCCTGCTCGCGGGCGCTCATGGGCTTGTTCTTCTTAGGCTTCGCCGATGTTGACGAAGTCTTCGAGTGCTTAGGTGGCGCGGCTCGTGATGCTTCTGGAGAAGATGGAACATTCGAGTCCTTGCCGAACCCTGGAAGAACCTTCCTACAGAGCTCCCAGAGCTTGAGCAATGCCTCATGACTTAGCTGGTCAATATCCAGCTCAAGTTCTCCGTCGGTGTTCTCCTACAAACATGTTAACATTGTTCGATACTTTATATGGGAGGCGGTACTTACATTTTGGCCTGTGTCCCGCTTAATGATGTCGATGGCGCGGTCAAGCTGTGCACCTTCAAGATCGTTGATGGCCGAAGCTATCGAATCCTTATCTGCGGCAGTGAGGGTCTTCTTGGAAGCAGCCTTCTTGGGACCACTGGGTTTCTTAGGATGAGGCACGGTTCCGCTAGGCTTACGAGGGGCAGATCCGCTGGGCTTGGGCTTGCTAGGCTTGCTGGCCTTCTTGGCAGGCTTGTCTGGGTTCTTTGTGCGGTGCTGGCTAAGAGCCTGTTTCGCCTTCAGCAGGTTCTTCTGCACCACACCAACGATAAGTTGCTGGGTCTCAATCATGCTCTCGTTGGGAACTTCAGCAGCGTAAAGATCAGTGAGCTTACCACTCTCTTCTCGCAGCTTGGCTTCCAGGTCACGCACTTCCTTGGTTGGATCAACACCAGGGGGGCCCTCTGCTTCCTCGCCATCAGCCTCCTCATCTTCATCTTCCTCATCACTACCATTAGTGGCGGCAGGAGCATTTGCCTTGGCATACCTAGCCAGCCAAGCGTCTTTGTCCTTCATCAGGCTGCTGTAGTAGCTCTCTAATTGAGAGGCCACGTACGACACAGAGTTGCCCTGATCAACAGTGCCGTTGAAGGTATAGCAATTGGTAAAGATCAACCGCACGTTCTTATCAAAGTCCTTGAAGCTGGTGATCTCGCCATTCTTCAGCATCCGAGCAATCTTGTTGAGGTCCATGGGTCTCTTGATGATGGAGTAGTAGTGGGGGATGTTCAGGCCTTCAGCATCAACTGGGTCCAAGAACCAGGAATTGAGGGCTGTGTTTTTGGGGTGCATAAGTTCACCCAGCGTCTCCTCGGCGAACTGTAATTCGGGCTTGAGCTTCTTGCGCGAAGGCTTGGTTGTGTAATCGATGTCCTTGGACTTGGGAGCGCGGACAGTTCGCTTGGGACGATCGCCTTCAGTCGCATTCGAAGCACGGCGCAATTCAGACGCAGCAGCAGCAGCAGCCTCTTGAGATCCATGTCGCGGCTTGGACGATACGCTCTCGGCAGCAGGGCTTGTGCCCGGTCCAACAGACGGCTTGCGGGCAATGGAGTCGCCCAGAGAGCTAATACGCGACTCGCGAGGAGGCTTGGGCTTGGGCGCAGACTTGGGCTTGACTGCCTCTTCCTGGGGGATCAGAATGATGTTCTCCCAGATATCTCGGATGGCATTGAACGCAGCAGTCGTCACCTCATGTAAGGTGCCATTGAAGGTACGGGTATTGTCGTACATGAGAGCCAGGTCGTCTTGGAAGTCACCGATGGTGGTGTATTTGGAATCGCGCAGAGTTCGATCGATCTCGGATAGGTCCATGGGCTTGTCGATCTTGGCCAGATAGCTTTCAGCAAGTCCTGGCCACAACTTTGGGACAGAGTCTTTGAAGTGCCCACCCGACTTGGTCTTCTTCACGCGTCCAAGCACCTTCCTGAACTCACGGCGTTGATGGTTGGTAAGCTTCTGCTCCTTGTAACCGTCATCACTCCATCGCTCAAGACCAGAGAAACGTGACATTTCCTTCTCGGGAGCATCCTCGCCAGGAACGCTATCGGTGATCGGAGCGGGAGCTCCAGCGTCGACAGGCTCTTCTGATTTAGGTTCCGTCTTGGCTCGTTTGGGCGCAGGCTCATCATCAACATCATCCTCACGCTCGCGCGCTACCTTAGAGCTGGCCGAAGTGTCGACTGCAGGCGCATCTTGCATTGCCACTTCGGTGGAAGGCTTGGGGGCGTCAACATCCTTGGTATCGATCGCAAGTTGAGACAGGCTGGTGGGCTGCTCGTCGGTCTCGTCGGTAGGAGGTGCAGCATCGTTTGATGTGGCCGCCTTCTCATCAGCAGCGTCACCCTTTTCCGGCGCATCAGAGGGCTTCTCTGTCATATCGACATCTTTAGAATCTTCAGTGGCAGGTTCTTCAGCGGGCGCATCTTGCGCAGGCTTATCATCTTGAGGTTTGCCGGCAGGGGCAGCATCTGCCATATCGACATCCTCTGATGCAGCCTTTGCTTCATTTTCCGCGGGCTTAGAATCGTCTGATCCTTTCACCTGGTCACCGCTGTCCGACTTATCCTTGATATCTACAGCCTCGTCTTTAGGTGGCGATGGGGATGTCTTCTTCTCATCCTCATTCTCGGCCATCTCAACATCCTTGTTTACGCCGTTCTCGACTGGAGGTTCTTCTGTCTTGTCGTTGTCGTTTACTGATGCGGATTCAGGCGCGTCATTTGACTTGTCAGGAGTCGCATGTCTGGTAACAACAAAGTCAGCGAATGCTGAGAAAGGATGGAAGCGCATGCATCGCGGCAGTACAGTCACAGTTGGCACGCAGCAGAAAGACTAAGGGGCGACTTACCCATTCACTTCGGACTTTTGTTCCTTCTCTGCTGTGGCATCGCGCGACGTGGGATCGGCAGCGGGAGCATCGGGGGTGGGCGAAGCCATAATGGCTGGTCGCGATAAATGCGCGTCAATGTAAGTCTAGCTTAGTTGACCCAACGCGACATGAAATAACGATGCGTTTACGGGACCAGGTAAGTCGCAAATTATCGAGAGGTAAGCGACGTGATGTTGATGCGCGATGAAGATGGTTGGGGTGGGGATGCTGGAATGGAGGCGCGTCGCGCAGTTGCGTAGTTGGAATAAAGGCGGGGAGTCGCGATCTTTTTATGCGCCGCTCAGCTTTGGGGTTTTGGTGGCCTAGCGGCAGAAGGCAGGCAGGTGCAAGCGGAGGTGACAGCAGCAAGTACCAATCGATGTCGTAACCCGGATGTAAGGTAAGAGCCAGGTAGGTCAAAGAGGAGCAAAAGCCGAAGCAATGACGCTGACAACAATAATTGGAGAGCTTTTGTTGTAATAGGCCTTGCGCGCAGATTGTAGTGTACAATATACAATGCGTAGAGCAGAGCAGAAAGAAGAAGAAAAATGATCAATAAAAAGAACAATCAAAGAAGAAACAAATGAATAAAAAAGTCAGTGCAAGCGATGCAGAGTTAATCTGTAATCGCGAGACTTATTATTGATTATAAAAAGTCAATAGTATGTGCAGTGTAAGTGCAGTAAGCTTTTTTGGTGGTGATCGCCAGGTTCGAGAACAACAAGAACGGGAAGGAGCTCTTATCGTGATCGGGGCGCGGAAGGTGCTTTTTGTGCTTTGCGGTAGCCTCAAAAAGGTGCAAGGTGGTTGCCAAGAGGGGGAAAAGGGCAGTTGGGCTTGTGTGAGTGGCCAGTGCTAGGGAGGTCAGGTCCCAGATGGCTTTGCAGCGCAGTGAAAGAACAGTGCAGTGGCTCTGTGTCTTTTTTTTGCTTCTTCTCTCTTCTGTTTGGCCGGAGACCGGAACGGAAGAAAGTAGGAGGGGGGTAAGGGGGGTTGGATTTAAGGGGAGTTTCGGAGCCTCTGAGGGAAAAGCGCGTGCACGTCAGTGAATTTTGCCCGGTCGGAGGCGCGGTGGTATTTATGAGAGAAGAAGGCAAACTCCGTTGAGCCGTTCACTTGTCTCTACCGGGGCGCGCAAACTTGGCAAGGGGAAAAATTTAGTTGTCCGGGTTTTGTACAGAAAGGGGATGGCACGAGCCATCCCACAATGGTGATCACTGGTGGCTGGGGAACTTGTGGCTACGAGGTTGGGTATCACTATCAACAAGTTTGTTTCATGAGGTTTTGATCATGTCTAAGATAGATGGATTGACTGATATCATCAGAATCATCATGAAGATTCTCGAGCTGAGATCACAAAGTATTATGCTCAGCTTATACAGCACACGTGATGATACTTCGCTTACATGTGGTAAACCTTACGGGCAGATGATGTGGCTAGAGCCTGAGCTTATTGTTCAGAAAGGGAAGGTCTCCATCCCGAAAAGACACGGATGAGAAATTGCAGACGGTTCCGGAATGCCTCCGTTTCCCGAGCTGCGTCTTACAAGATGATCCGGTTCAACCTGATGAAAAGAAGATATCGCCTCAACTGACGGGCCGATGTTCTGAGAGTTTCATTTAAAAAGTATGTCTGTAAGAAAAAGTAGAATGAAATAAAAATACGAATAAATAGTGATCTCAAATGGAACTATGCATACAAGAGGCTATCCTCTTAATTCAGGACACGTGCTTTAACCTTCGCGACACTTCTCTTACACGTTCGCGTCGCGTTACTAGGCCATGATGCAACAAAGCATTATAATCAACTAGTGATCTACAGTCTTATACCGAAGCTAGGCCGCATCATGGTCCAGCCGGAGGCATGGGTCCACTTTGGATCTCAATTTGGGAACCAAACATCAGGTGACCGTGCGTTCCGTATAAAACGAGATAAACGGACATCGACATGGCTTGTGATACCCAAAATTGATGTTTCTGGGATGTTTGATAGGTAGCCTTCTTCTATAAAAGGTGACAGTGACGGATACGTGCCTTTCCCTTGTTTGGGCCCGGGCACGGATGACAAGTTGATCCTTCCGAGCGATGTAAAGAGCCCCATACGCGGCCGATTGCAGTTTGTCTACGTCCTAGCCAATCGAAGCTCAATTTGCCTTGCCAGCCAATCAGTGTTATTGAAAGGCTTTCCAAACTCCAAGATCAGGCCGCTGTCCAAACCTGGCAACCAACTTTTTGTGTGCCACACATGACTCAACTTGTGGCTGTTGAGATGTGGCACTGCACGTGATGATATTCTCTAATCTTATCGCATTGTGGGGCAACCACCAAGTTAAGCTCAGGTTCCAGAAAAAAAGTTCCTTCACTCGAGACTGAGCGACGGCTTCGTCAAATTTTCCAATTGATAACGCTCAACATCATTCATTTCTCTTTATTAATAACGAGAAACCGCGATATCAGCGCAGCAACAGTCAAAGTCATTTGACTTGTTTATACCCGTCTTTGATTCTATCATCGACAAAGTCCTTGCACGCGACCCGGCCATAGTCTTTCTGCGCCTGCTTCAATAACTTCACACTCTATTCATAATGTCGACAACAAAACGCAAAGCGCCGGTCAAGCTGGCTGCGCCCGTGTCTCGAACCAGTGCTCAAATCCCCAACAAGTCCGCTATCAACGAGTCGAAGGCCTCTATCGGTGGCGCCGAGACTTTCGCTACATCCCAGCCCGAGACTATTGACATCTCATCCGATGCCGACAGCGACGAAGACCTCTCTGATGCTGAGAGTATCGCGGAGCAGAAGGAGCAAGCGCAAACTGCTCAGGAACCCAGCGCAAAGGCCGTGAAGCAAAAGATTAACGGTGATGCCAACAAGGACGAAGAGTCGGACGAGGAGGGTGTTTCGCCTTCATTTGGAGAGCTTCTCCGCGCCGAGGGCGACATCATCGATGTGCCCTCAGCTCTCAATGGCGCAGTCGTCTCCCAATCCACAAGGAACTCTCTTGTGCCCCGTACTCACCAGTCCCTTACTACTGTCCTTACTCAGGCCCTTCGCACCGACGACACAGACCTTCTCGAGTCGTGCTTTCACACCCCCGATCGCGACACCATTCGCAACACCATTGAGCGCCTCGACAGCTCTCTTGCCGGACTTCTCCTCATCAAGCTCGCCGCCCGCCTGCACCGTCGTCCTGGCCGTGCCGAGAGTCTCATGCATTGGATTCAGTGGACACTAATTGCTCACGGTGGTGTTATTGCATCTCAGCCCAAGGTTATCCACAGTCTTAGCAGTCTGCAAAAGGTTGTCTCTGAGCGCGCCAAGGGTCTCAACAGCATTCTTGCTCTCAAGGGCAAACTCGACATGCTCGAGGACCAGATGCACCTCCGACGCAAGATGGCTAATCCTAAGCGTCGCAACGCTGGCGACTCGGGTTCCGATGATGAAGACGGCGACGACGATGATGAGGATGTTATTTGGGTCGAAGGTGAAGACGAGGCTGCACGCACACCCGGCCGCAGACGCGGCTTTGAGGGCGATTTTGACGACTCTGACGATGACGACGCCGATGTCCCTATCACCAACGGCTTTGTCGGTGACTCTGACGATGAGGATGTTTCAGCTGGAGAAGAAGAGGACAGCGAGGCTGATGAGTCTCTCGACGAGGATGAGGTTAACCACGATGATGTGGACGAGTCTATGGGTGAGGATGAGGACAGCGATGTTGAGGCTGCACCACCAGCCAAATTGCAAAAGACTGGCAACTCTAGCAAGCGGAGGTAAATGGATTTGAAGAAAAAGCATGTAGAAGAGTGAAAATAGGGGAGGGATAACGGCTTGTTAACATCCTGGCGTTGGTCTTGTAGACATTGGGTTGCTTTAATTTTTCTGTATCTTTGTTTTGGCAATATGACAAGTTGATACCTCCCCATGCTCTACATTCACGTTAATGCTTCAGAAAGTAGCAGATTTGTTCACGTCATCACGTTCATGTTAGACTATGAGGATATCACCAAGAGAAATACGTTCTTAGAGAAGCAATTATTATGATGAGTAAATTGTTTTCCTTGTTAAAATAGCTGTCCTTCCAGCTTTACAAGTATCTCCAGCGCCATGCCATGCTAAGTGCCATGCTGAACACGAAAAAGCAAAGTTCCTAAATATGTGATGCCGAAATCTCCTGACCTCTATCAAATACACCTAACACCATATTGATAGCCATGCGCTTTGTGTGACCCGTCCCTCTTCTATGTTTCCCCAAAAAGTATTACAGTAAATTCATGTTTAGAGTTGTCTCTCGAAATAGGTCAATCAAATGTTTCAGGTTGAAACAACCGAGATATGTTGGATTCTTCAAGGGAGAACCCCTTGACGCCACTGTTCGATTCTGTTGGTAGAACCACCCTGGCCGGGCATTTGCATACCGGGCTGCAACATGCCTGCACCATAGACGCTCATGCCACCGGCGCCATACGGGCCCATGCCGTTCATTGCACCCAAGTTTCCAGTCGAAGCGCCGTAGGGAGCTTGCTGCATTGGTGCACCATATGTACTGAAAACTGCGCTCTTACGGTGGTTGAGAGCAGGCTGGTTGAAAATCTGGGTATGGAGAGCTGGTGAAGACATGGCAGCTTGAGAGTTCTGACCACCAAGACCGTTATTGAAAGTACCTCCACGGTAGCCACCAGAATGAGCATTGCCTGCAACTCCTAGAGCCTGAGGCATCTGGCTTCTGTAGGCAGCCATCTTGGCGCTGCCCTCTCTAACCAGTCTTCTCTCACGCTCAAGACGTTCACGCTCTGCCATAGCCTCATTGACTTCCCTCTTGGGATGAGCAGAAAGAACGCTCGACATCTGATGCATTCGGCCATTGACACCAGGAATTGGCGCCTCCGGTTCCTGTGGGCTGTTCAACTGGTTGAAGCTCATCTCTCGTTCACGGGCCTCGCGCTCAGCTTGCAAGCGACGGCGACGCTGCCCCAAAGTTTCCTCTTCGCCTGTCTTTGGCTTGTTCTCCTCCTCTTCCTTCTTTTTCTTCTCCTCGGGGTCCTCAAACTGATTGAGAAGTTCAACAGAGAAGGCTCCACTGACAGGTCGCGCTTTGGGCAAAAGATTTTCTGCCTCTTCCTTGGCAGCAAGGCGCCGTTTCCTGTCCGCAAGTGTTTCGCCTTCAAATTCATCATCGGGCTCAGTGGATGCGTTCTGCACTGAGAGCTGTGCTACAGAGTGAGGTGTCGTAGGAAGATAGTTGGCGGTGAGGTTATTCATGCTGGGCCGGTTGGTGAGGACCATGGATCGGGGATCCTGGCCATGAAGACGAGCTCGGCGGTGGCTGAGGGGTTCGTTCTCCTCAATCTCACGACGCTCCATCAAACCGATGGGGCGGTTCAGATCCATAACATTCTTTGCACCCTGGTTACGTGCTGCGATAACAGCCAAAGGTATGTCCTCATCGTCAGAATCCTCATCAACAGGCTGTGCTGCGCCTTCTTCCCAAGCCAAGTTAATACGCTTGTTATTCCTTGCTTTCTTCTGGGTTTCGGCAACAGCGTCCATCTCCAGTAAAGTTGCATGCATACCGCCTGGGAATGTTCGTTGAGTGCGCTCCTTCTGCTGCTGCTTACGTAGTTGTAGTTCGGCCAGTAGTGTTGTCGGGGGTCCATTGTATCCTTCTTCATCAGTAGCATCTTCAGCATCCTCCTTGGCGGCCTCGTCCTCACTGTGTCCATCGTTGCGGCCATCTACGCTGCGGGCCAAGCCATCGTTCTCACCAGCGCTCGTGTCAGCGTTGACTGGTCCTAATCCAGACTCTGACTGAGCCTTTTGGTCCTTGTTGTCATCACTGACATGGCTGTGACGCTTGCCAAGCCACATGAAAGAAGAACGTTTTCTGGCATGCTTCTTGTCACCCTCGGGTTGGAGAGCAACGGATGCAGCAACAGATGCCCGCTTCTTCTCTGCACCATAGACTTCCTTGCCGAGTCTACCAGCACGCTCATGATCGGTGAATGCACTAACAGGAGCATTGGCAGAAGCGTCCAGAATGCTTTCGAGGGTGGCCATCGCTGACCCATCCTTGACTTCGATGTCTGGCTGTGTGTTATCAGGGAGATCGAAGTAAGCACTGGCTCTCAGTTGCGGTGGCAGGTTGGACATTCTCGACTTTCGCTCATCAGGGTTCTTCCGAAGCTTTTGAGGACGTCTCAAGGTTTCAGCCGGCGCATCGACAGGTTGCACAGTAGGAGCGGCATTCTGGTCTTGAAGCACAGGATGACCTGGGTCGGGCTGTTGACCAAGTTCTCTGAGCTCGTCAGAAGACAAGGCAACGAATGATGCTCGATGACCAGCAAGGGGATCGGGCAGCCACGAGTCTCTGGTAGTATCTCGCTCCGGGGCAGGGATGTTTGCATCCATAGCTTGTGATTTTCTACCGCCATCGAGCATAGCGCTCATTACTTGGGATCGTCGCTTGTTCCTTTCGTTGGCCTTGGGCTTGTTTGAGAGCTTGGGAGGCAGGTTGAGCATAGCAGGTACACGAGCTGGGTAGTAGAGCATCTGTTGACCCGACTCAGGGTCCATATAAGATTGCGGTCTGATGTCAGGACGAGGTGCAGGTCGATGGGCTGCTGAATGCTGTGGTTGAGGCTCAAGGCCGTCCGGAAGAGCGTAAGGATCATCTTGATCGGGAACCCAGTGAACACCATCAAAATCACCAAACGCATCTTGGCATTGTTGGAAAGTTGTGTCTGAGTGCGAGCTTCCAGGCCGCTTGGGATCTCGGGACTCCTGATCGGCCGGAAGACCAGTGTTTGCCTTGGCATGCGGATGCTCGTTCCTGGACTCCATGAAGTCGTCATCCCCCATCATGTTCTGGAAGACATCGGTAGCGGGCATATTGGCGTCGCGGAGCTCTTCGGGCAATAGGGATTCACCCTCGGTGTTCTTCACAGGGGTCTTGTCGGCCATGTCGAGAACGTCCTGTGTCAGGGCAATAGGCTCGGATTCTGAAATTTCTGCAAGCGACACCTTGGTAGAGCGAACACTCCTGATAGATGCCTTGCCCGGACCGTGTCGTGATAAGACGGAATCGAGGTCAAAGTCTGGTCGGCCTGCCGAGTTTTTGGACCCTGATCTAAGTCGCCCGGTAAAAGAGTGGTTCGGAGAAAGGACGTATCCGCCAGGGGAATAACCACCGTGGCGTGCAGCGTTGTTCGTTGATACGATGGAGGAAGCGATAGAGGGATGTCGTCTTAATTGTTCAACAGCGGAGCCGGGATTATTAGTGTAATCGTCAATGGACCCTGAGGCTTTGAGGCTGGCAGCAAGTATAGAGGAACGTCGACTATCGGATCGCTTTAGTTCAGTATGTAAATCTCGAATCGCATCATCGATGGAACTTGTCATAGACAGCCGTTCGGCAGTCGCTTCGAGTTGTGCGATGTTGCCAACGTACGCTCCAGATCGAGCCTGGGAGGTAATGTCGGGAGTTGGATGTTTGATATTAAGGGATGGCGAATCGGGAGCGGTGCGAACGATTGGTCTTGGCGTCGGTCTGGCAAAATTCGTATCGACTCGGATGCCACTTAGTCGAGAAGAAAGGGATGTGTTGCGTGAGGGAGGAAGGTCGTTGTCTTGTGAGGAATGAGTGTTGCGGTGTCTTTGATGCCCAGGGGGGACAGAATTGCTGCTAGTGGAGGCCGTGCTGGACATGGCCTGGGTGGCGCTTTGCGTAGTACTGCAGCGACTGCTTGCCTGTGCGGGTGCTGTGGCTTTCCCTGGTGCAGGGCGCGCTCCCACTGATGAGGGCCCTGTGGGCGCTGAAGCTGGAGCAGTCTCGTATTGCCGATAGCTGGTCGAACTATCTATTCGATACTCGTGCTGATCGGAATGAGGGCCCCTGAAACCAAGAGCAGGGTCGGCGGCGTTTGATGGGGCGTTGCTATTTTGGGCAGACAGGCCTGTCGTATTTAAAGCAGACGGTGAATTAACTTTTGGGTGCGCTTGCGAAGCACCGTCGTTTGACTGACTTGTTTCGCTAATTGTTGAAGACTTTTCGCTCGGGTTTCCATCTAGAGTTTGATGTAAATCGGAATTCTCCCCAATTGAACAAGGAACATTACCATCATCAGCGGCACGTGTCTGCTCGGCGTTGCCGTCATCTGCAGTCTCTTTATGCCCTGGAAGATCTGCGCTGTGCTGGCCTTGGGTGCTGGGGTCTGAAAGTCTAGTGGGCGACCCCGCTGAATTTGATGGTGATTGGCTGGAGGGTGCTGCGGCCTTGTCGACACTAGCTGGAGCACTAACACTGCCCGCTTCGAGACCAGTCGAGATGGACTTAATATCGAGGAAACATGAATCGTCCATCATGCTGAGTGGTGTCGGATTTTGGTCGGCCAGCGATTGAATTGAGACCAGCTCAGGACTTGTCGTGAGGGGAGTTGAAAGAGGAGAAGAGAGGAGAGCAGATGCGGATCGGGCCTCATCCATGTCTTGGCCGTCGTAGGATATCGTAGTCTTTGAAGTAGTCATGATGACTGATTGGTGAGCGCACAAGTCGATGCGATCCTGCGCCAACCGAACAAGGCAGGGAAACTGCTGCCTTTGACTTAATTCTTATCAACAAGGATGCGTCCTGCGTCCAGATCGTCCAGAAATAGACAAGGAAGTGGATGCAAATGGACAAGATTGGCGAAGTTCGGTACAATGTACCCGATTCTGACTGAACGGCACAGCACAGCACAACACAGCGAGTGCAAAGCAGTTGGGTTGTTATCGATCTGTAGGTAGCTTGGAGGGTGGTAGTCTCAAGTCATGGGTGAACATCCCATGATATAGTGAGCTGAAGTCGGTGTGAGCTTTGATGATAGCTGGCTGCAGGCGACGCAATTTCGAGAGTAGCTTGGTGATAGCGGGAGACCGGTGTCAAGGGTCGAGGGGTTCGTTCGCGCGCAACGTCCTTGAAGCTAAAAGATGAAGAAGAAGACGAAGACTCGATTGGAAATGTTAAGATTGTCGAAACGGCGCGGCAGAGACTAGAAGTAGGATTAGACTCGGAACAAAACCCAAACGTAACTAAAGTAAAGTTGATGGTCCAAGTTTAAACGGATGACGGATATTAAAAAGGGAAGGGGTCCTTGTACAAACCAAACGGGAACAAAGCGGGAAGGAAGACAGAAAACGAGACTGGAATGGCTGGGAAAAGTATACCAAAACAATTCTCAGTGCCGTGCAGCACAGACTGGCACTGACAAAGAAGACGATTTAGTAAATTGTAGTGCAGCGCGCACAAGCCAAACCAAGGTAAGGTATCCTGGTGTTTCTGTTTCGCTACCAACCGGGGCGCGTCGCATGGAAAGACAGGATGATCCCAGGTACCTACCGAACCAGGTACGGCGCGGAAAGGCCCGTAACATAAGACAAGACAAGCAGATGTGATTGCAGATTGTGAAATAAGATGAGATGAGATGAGATAAGACGAGACAGGGCAGGGAAGGGAACAGAGGGGAAGAGAAGAGAGTCTGAAGATCAACAAATGTCGGCCTGTACCTGACAGCGCAATTCGCATACGCAGTGCAACTTGCAATCAAGTGAAGCTTGTCAAGTCGATATAAGTAAAAGTAACCAACCAGATGTTGAGGATGCACGGTTGTGCTGATCTTGTGGTTGTACGAGACGTAGGGCCCTGGCGTACAAAAAGCAAACGACCAAATATTAAAGGGTCATTCAAGGTGATACGAAAAGAGAGAAGAAGAGAGATTGGGCAACGTAGAACAGAATTGGACTGATGAGAGTGGATGTCGCAACGAAGACAGACGTCGTACTGTACCTAGTCGTAGTCGTAGTCGCAAAGTGGGCAGAAAAGTTGGAAGTTGGAGAGCAGAGTCTACAGTAACCTGAAGCAATGCCTGCCTGTTGACTTAAGTTAAGTGGGACAATCCAATCCATCAAGAGTAAAGAGTTAGTCTTGGTTGTCCATTTTGACTACTTGAGTCGTACAGTCGCATCAGACATATTTGGTTGCCTGGGAAAGTAAATAATGGCAAACTTAGAGTTTAGAAAAGAGGATAGCAAGAAAAAAGAAGCTTGTCTTGCTATGGTACCTTTTGGATTGGAGGCGCACACTCTTTCTCTCAACACTAAACTCTGTCTATACTCAAATAAATAAGCCTAACTTGATTGATCTAGCAATTCTCTTTAAACAAGCCACTGCATGTTTTGGATCAGGATAAGGCTCGGCTGAAAAATGCATTAGAAGTAGAAAGTTCCTTTTTCCTGGTCCATCTATGATCAGCATAGCTTGCATTGGAGATCGACAACGCACACCAAAAAGCATCGCGTTCCATTCTTCTCTGCAATGGAAGTCAGAAATGACAGAAGCCCTTGGTTAGACTAGATCACGATACTTGCTACTGTATGGGTCTTTCTCTTACTCTTAGATCGTTGTAACTTGACCAGCATCGGAAACGAGAAACACGTCTTGTATCCACATGATTGATCCTTCTTTTCCGGTAGCGACCAATGACTTAACATATTGGAAAAAAGGAACGAAAGAAGACTCATTTTATCATCAATCTACCGCTGCAAGAAAAGACTTTTCTCAACCGGCGTGTTTTACCACCACGTTTCGCTTACCGAGACGGAGACTTTGCCCGTTCAGATGCCAATTTTCCGTTCCCCAGATTCTCATCTCTCTGCCCTCCTTCATCAGTGATCAACAAAACGACATGCAGGTCAGAAGCCACTCAACAAAGTAAAAGCTTCACCAAGATGCCGTTTCTGAACATAGCTTCCAATCAAGAAACTCAATTGAAACTGTTACCCACCATCTTGGGCCACGCTCTGCCCTGTTTTTGTCTTCCTGTTCCCCGGAAGCGGCAGAGGATTTCATGGAACGGCTACGCCAACTCTGCCGGACCCAACCCGTAGCCAGTGGAGTGGTTTGCAGACCCTGTTGCTCATGGCTTTTACGGATTCCCATAGGTTCACATGCAACTCTAGTCTCCGCTCTTCAAGCATAAGCCGAAGCATGGCTTGGCTGAAGCAATGACAAAGTACGGTGTATGCAGCAAACCAAGATATTCGTCAATTATGACGATCTAATCTCAGCTTCTTGACGAGTTTCCAACACAGCTCTTGTCTCGTCTTTTGCTGCGCCGCTCGCAAGGTCAGCCTAGGAAGATGAACCAGTGAACCACTGGTAAGCAATGCCTTGTCTTATCAGTCTGTAAGAACTGGGCTGACTTGCTCATCTCGATCATCGACAGGGGTTTTAATGGGCACACCAAAGCTCTGGGCCGTTTTGACAAGGGTCGCGGTCGTCTCAACATTCAAACGTCACTTTCGATCACTAACGGTCAAGCCTCAATGAACAAGAGAAACCTCTCCTCAACGCCCGCAGGAACTGCCTCTACCAATCTTGTTACTGGTTTCACTATTCACTCGAAGCCACAGTTGCACGAGCACAACTCTGTGGCGCCTCTGACCCCTGGCATCCACGTTGAATCCTTGTTAGTGCAAAGAGTAAGCAGACAGGGGAAACGTTGCGATTTGATCATTTTATGCAGGGGCAGTGTGGTCCTTTGCATCACAACTCTAAACTGGAAGAGATGACACTCTGAAACCAATAAACAACAAAAAACTCTGCGTAAAGGACCTACGGGTTTCCGGGAGGTAGTGTGACATCGCGAGTTCCTTGTTGCAGTCGGCTTGTCATCCAATGTCCGGGCTGCTGGGTCATCATGCTGCGGCAGTTGTGGCCCTGACCTAATATGTGAGGTCTGTTATTCAACATCTCCAATTTCGGTGATACTCAGGGTCTTGTTTACTTGCCCGCAATGATCCTGACTTAATTTCAAAGGCCTGTGCTAGTGTATTTTCGATAATATGTAAAGTGATATTATTTCACCGACTATCCGTGATATAGACTGCAACCAAATAACACGCTCTATCCAACGCCGTTCTTGCATTATGCACAGTCATATTATTCATCACCTCCGAGCTGGGTCCTCAATTCCCGAGCTATCCACCAACCGAGATATCTCTCATGCTCAATTCTTCGGCTCTTGCGGAAGCGGTCCGGTCTCTCGCTCCGTCTCCGACTCTTCCGTTGACCGCTGTGGATTTTCTAATCTCTGCCGCTCCTCCATCGTGAGGTCACTCTTAGCAGACCCAATGTTGATAAAGGGGATGAACAGCAGAGGAACACACGCGACACTGAATGCTAGCCAGAAGGCCACCTTGTAGCTCTTCCGAAGTCCAAGATCAGACGTTTCGGCAACAGCAATGTCGGCAATACCGAGGAAGAAACTGATACCTAGGAAAAGAACACTGTTGATCAAAGCACCTGCGAGGCCTTGTCGGTGGCTCGGCATGTTAGTCGTAAGGAAGATGTTGCTGACTGTGAAGGTGATGTCGATGCCGAGGGTACAGCAGACCATACTGGGAAATACCCAAGCCCAATAATTAGGGTCCTCAGGCATGAGAGCAAATAGCAGCATGCAAATTGCGTTGGCCATGGAAGAAATGAAAAGGAGCATCCTTCCTGGTAGGAAGTGAAGTGTGAAGCCTCCAACAGTACCGATGATAAGACCGCCTACACACATAGGGATATACCAAACGGCAGTGATGAGTGGTGACCTGTGCAGCACAAGCTCCATATAGAAGCTCGAGTAGAACAGGAAAAGTCCGAAGGTACCGAAAGCCATGAAGAGAACGGCCAAAAACCGCTTCATGCCCTTAGGCGCGAAAAGATCTGCTGGCAACAGAGGAACTCGAGCCTTGTGGGTTTCAACATACCATGCTGCTATCAGAAACATGACGCCCAGGACCAATGTCACGATGATATAAGGGGTTGCCCAACCATTGGGAGAGTGCGAGCTATCCGTCAGGGCGTAAACGATCAGAAGAAGACCCGGCACAATCGTACCAACCCCCCACCAATCCATCGGAATATCGACCTTTCTGTCTCGGTAGTCGAAGGGCACGGTGACCAACGAAACTCCACAAACGACGGCGAAGATGATGGTGCCAATCCAAAAGTACCAACGCCAGTTGAGGAACTCAGCAGATAACCCTCCGATAAAGATGCCCAGGAAGAAGCCCACTGGGGCGAAGCCACCATATAATGCGAAGACGAGGTTCTTTCTCGGCCCGGGACGATAAAATTTACCCATTAGCATTACTCCTCCAGGCAAATATGCAGCAGGACCGAAGCCTTGTAGTGCTCGGCAGAAAATAAGCATCATATAGTTCTTGCTGAAGCCTGCAATAAGAGCCCAGAGGAAGAACCATATCAGACCACCATTAAAAACAAGGTAGCCTCCATACATGTCTCCCAATCGGCCCATGGGGAGGAGCATGGCTCCCGTGATGAGGGAGAAGACACTTGACGGCCATGTTTGCGATGCAGAAGGAATTTCGAGTTCTTTGGCCAAGGGCGGAAGGATGACATGAAATCCACTGACAAAGAATTCCTGATGATGTCAGTATCTAGAGACGTTGACCAGTGTTTTGTGTGTTGAGTGATGACTTACTGCTAGTAACATGGAGCAGAAGACTGAGAAACCGAAGCCCAGTTCAGCCCATATTGACTTAAACACTTCAGGTCTTTGACGACCAAGCTTCTCAACATCAACCGACGAATCACGACTTGCCTCCGCGGCTCGAACACCGGTGTTTTCCTCGTCGGACCTAGTCATAGCATCCGTTTTGATCTGACCAGAAAGCAAGAACAACACTTTTATCGTATCAAACCCTCAGCCCAAAAACAAAAGAAGAGGATCTCCATCTCGCTTTGTAGTCCCCCCGTCAAAATCTCGGGTTGCCCCCTCTGAAGTCATGGAGCCGTTGGTTCTTGGCATCGAGGTGGATCTTGCTGGAGGGAAAAACTGCCTCGTTGGGATTAGCGGGTTCGCTCAAGGTTGGGAGGGTTGCTGACAAACTGACTTTCGGCAGATATAAATGGGAAGATATGCGATGAGATATGCGATGTGACGCCCGAGGTGATGCCCTTTTTACTAACATGATGACCGAGGCGTGGAGTTGATGTGTGAGATGACGACCTGGCGTAGGAGTTGAAGTGGACACCAAGAATAAGTTGCACATGGAGTTGATCTGACAGAAATAGTGACTCAAATACACGACTACACAGACCGTGCGTTTCTCATACTTTTTGTCTGCACCTTTATTCGGCTCAGTGGCAGAGGGTTGATGTGCGAACTATTTTGTCAGAGACCAGAGTTATAAAACGATATTATTAATTGTTTCTGTAAATGCCCTCAGCGAAACTTGAATTATTCAGCTTCTTATAAAGCCAAACTATTGACAACATGGCTTGGAGTACGGAGGTCTTTAGGCTCAGCAATGCCTGGAAGTGAAGTAACTGACTGCCCTGTACCTCTGGCCTTTGATCTAGGGGACTGAAATAAATGACCCAAAGCATGACCTAAACTGTTACAAAGTGACCAAACCATCTCATCACTTATGTCTTCAACCTCACTCGTGCTAGGCAGCTTCAAGACAAAGGTTCTGTCTCTGTTTTGGCTACTCCCTTGGGTGCATTATCGGTAGCAGTAGGGACGACTGTGGTTATCTCCACATTCTCGTAGAATCTTTGATAGCCGATATCGAAGTAGAAAGATCTGTAGGCATTGTAGTATTGGGCTTCTCGGTGAACTTCGTTGATACGATGGCTGTAGCTGTGTTAAGGATATAGGCATTGCCCTTTCGATAAGATGCAAGAAAGAGTAACCAAGCAGAGATGGAGATAGATAACCACAACCAGTTCAATTTCTGCAACAAGAATTTTGCTATAGAGGACTCTGCATACCGCAACCGCGATGTGGTATTAACCTCACTGCCACTGGTTCCTGTTCTCGAGATACCTGCCTCATGAGAGGCGTGTAGTGACTTCAATCGGGTGTTCGCCTTGGCTGCGTTTACCTGAGATTCACCTAAGTTTCAAATACATTCAAAGTGGAAGCTCTGCCGGATAACCCTCATGGGATCATTCAAAACTTGGGTTCAATCACTTTGTACCCTCTATAGCTTCACGAACCACTCCCTATCCATCTTCATCCTCATCCCATCAGGTTATCTCTTGTCAGAACTCAAAGGGAACTTCGAAAATTATTGCCGAATTGCATCGTGTATTCGCTCGGCTGGACAACCAAAGGTTTGTGGAAGAGTGTTGTCGAGTACTGCCAATGGTATAGACACTGACCATGTACTGATTTGGTGTATGAAAGAACGTCCCAGGCGTCTAAGTTGAATGTTCACCGCACACAATGTTCAAGTCCCCTTATCAGAATAGGATAATAAATGATGGCATTCCTACATCTTTATTTCATCAAGATGACAGTTCCCATTCAGAGTAAGTGGGCCCCGTATACGTGCAAGTCGGTATAGCTTCAACATACCCGTGCCGGTTGTTGATGCAATGAAGGTATAAAAACATGATATTATCACTGACCTAACAGAGTTGGGAGAGTTTGTCATAACGACATACAGTGTACCGTGGTGATGCAGCCTCAAGCGGCAAAGCATCAACCATAGGTTTGTGCGAAAAATGATAACTATTACTCCATGGAATCACAACATGGATCTCGGTCATATTCTCAGTCGCCGTACATATTGATGACAGGCTCTATAGAACTGTTCTAATAACAAGATAGATAGTAAAATGAGAGCTGTTACAGTGAATGTTGTGTTACAGCCTCACGGAACCTGGTGGTATGTCGTTGATTTAGGCTACCCTGGACATCCCAGAGAGAAAGCCGCTTTCATCACGCGACAACCACAAAAGTCGATCACGATCCATAAAAGTCAACTAGGTTTGGGATCGTCATGGATAATGACTTATCGATCTTGATAAGGAATCCATATCTCCAGATCTACGGTCAACCATGGGTTTTCGCCACCGCCCACGTTGAACACGACTTGAAGGGTCCAAACCAACCTCATTGATCGTCACGATGGAGAGAAAGCTCCTATCATGCTGTGCACAACTGCAGTCATTACAAGGTAACTCGTTTCGAGTGATCGTATCATAAGTACAGTGACTTACCGCAACACAGTTACAGTACAAGCTCAACGTAGTGCCAGGGCCCTGCAGAACAAACGCAAGGTCAAGCAGCCGCAGAGCATCAATTGCAAATCAGAAAGCAGATTACTTTCGTGAGTCGCGCAGGTGAAACACCACTGTAGATCGCACAGCACGACTCGGGGGAAACAAACCTGACGTCGTGAAGATCCGAACTGCACGCATAACGGGACCCTTAGAATCCGCGCCAAGTGATCAGCGGTTTAGAGAACGATTGTTGGCTAGGATGATAGACGAGCATTCCAGAAAAGACAGCAACCCGTAAGTGTGAAAAAGTTAAAATCAGGGCTGATGTTCTTGTCCCTCGGCAGGCAGCTAAACTTGAAGAGGAGGGGATGTAAGTTCAAGCGAGCGGGACGTACACCGAAACACATGGCGAGTGGAGTTTTGATCTTTAAGATCTGGGGGAACGATACAGACTGTGAAGGGAGTCTTGGAAAGCAAACTAATGCGGTATCTGCCGACTTCGGAGACTCCATGATGGGGAAGTGAGACAGTGGGATGCCATCTCGGGTGCCACAAGTGATACATAACACAAGCACAAGGTTCGTTGCCATGGTTTGAGATGCCACAAAGGGGAGGGAGGGAGCATCAACCTCTACGTAGCTGCTAGCTATCTTGCTGAAGCAGCTATGTTGAATGGATCAAGACGGCTGACGAGAAACGTTGAGCTGGGATGACATGGAGGCTCTGTACGATGCAACACTGACAACAAAGAAATATCAAGGTTTCAGACTGCAAGCGGTGTGCATAAAGTAACACCACGAGACAAAGAGACTCATGCATCCAAAGAATCATCGTGATCTTGGTCTGTCAATGAATCAAGGCAGGCTAAGTTGTCGTCTATCAATCGAGAAGGTAGTTGCCAAGAGCACGGCCGAATCGTATAATAGGATAAATACAAGATGCAGATGTCACCTGAGCACCAGGGACACAGGATAAGAAGAGCCGCATTGATTCGACAAGGATAAATTAGGCGTCGGCAGTGTCAGGAGAGGTTGGGTTGAGCTACATGAAAGAGCGGACATTTGATAGCATCGTGATGCGAAATGGCGGGAGATTGAGATCCTTGAGAATTGGAGGGTCTCGTGTACTTTCAGAGCTGTTTAGGTTGCAGAGACGGTTCCGGGGAAGATGGAAGGTAACTGGGGATAGAACAAGGGCGGGCGGATGCGGTGAGTGCGGGGGATCAACAGGGTTATGTACTGTATTTCACTGTGCAAGGGAAGGGACCTGGAAGTATCATCAACTGCTTAGACTGTGGCGGTGATAGACAGAAGATGAAACTGAACATTTTTGTATTATGTATTGTTCCACAGCATAGTTGGTGGTGTATAGAAACTGTTGAATGCAACGGTTCGCTGTGGCTGTTCTAGGGAGGTTGTGCTCAGATGTTGTCTCTCATAATGTTATCGCTCTCGGAAGCCGCTGAGAGAAATCAATCCAACTAATGGAATCGTATCGTAATGGAGGGTTGGAAGCTGAGAAAATGAGTGGCTGTCTTGAATGTGACGACATGAGATGGTTGTGTGCGTATGCGTGCAGCAAGCAAGCGCCCAGGAAGGGGGGATGGGATGAATGATGAATGCCCGTGTCGCGTGGGGGACTTGAATTTACAAGGAAAAAGTCAATGTTTTCTTTTATTGAACTTTGAATTCACGATAGCTTCAAATTTTGAGTTGGAACAGAATGACACGTATTTGATGCCATGCAAATTGACATTGCGCTGATGTCTCAGATTATCTCCTACAAACCAAGGAAAACAACTGAGACTCTTGACTGAATTCCAGTTGATCCTCAACGAAAAAGTTATGGCGTGGGCTGCTGTGCAACACAAGACCTCCCTCAGCATCTCTGCAACCAACATCAGATCTCACAGCGAGGAAAAAATGAAAAATGGAAGAGAAAAGGGGGCGTTTTTGAGGCTCTGGCTAAGCGAAGTTCTGAGAGAGGGTGTGAAGTACGAAGCCTACAGTAGGACGCCCAGTGAGAAAGATAACGGACCTGGCGATGGGGGGTTGCAGCCAAAGTGCCATTCATCCATCCATCTTCTGAGAGAAATGATAAAGAGCACACAAAAAAAAAAGAGTCATGAGAATTTCTCTTCTCCTGGATAGCCTCAACCATTGTCGTCTCTTCTCTGCAATCGCCACAAATAGCTGCGAGTTTGCGGGTCTTTTTCGCTACAGTCTAGTTCATCTCGTCTTTCACCTTTTTCGATGTTTTCTGCATATCTAGTTCCTGCTTATTCTCGGTCTACCTGTAGCTTGCTGGACTCTATTAGTCTGGACTGAAATGGAGTTTCTCGTGTAAAAAAGGGATCAAGGTTTCGCTTCACTTCGCAGGTCCCTAGGCTGCTCGGTAGTGGATGGATAGGTGCTCTGTGCTGTAAATAGTCGGTGAGGACGACACAACTGCAGGTCCAGGAACCATTGCGATGCGATGGAGGCCCTCAGCGGGTCAACTTTGGCTTCCCAGCGGGTTGTCTCCGGGCGGGGGACTTTTCGCGGCTTCGGGGGCCGGGCGGGAACACTACAGGACCCCCGGTGGACGCGGAAGCGGGTGGCGAGCAGGTGCCTGTGAGTTTATTTGCTTGTATGTGCTTGGCTTTTCCTTCTGAAAGTATCGATACTGTACGCAGGTTCCTGTATAATTGCAGCTTATAGGAGTGATATGAGATCATCGAGCGCCTGGTCAATGGAGCCCAGGATGGTTGATTGGAATTGTTGGACGTGGGGAGCCGTCTTCGGCAGCTGCGCTTGTAATTAATCTGAATCCATTGCTCAATCAAAGAGCTTTTGAGAAGGTCACCAACCTGTGTGAGCTGAGGAGTAAAGTACTGTACTCTCTGAGTCAGACCAAAGATACTCTACAATTGACAGCAAACCATGACCTCAGCACCGTATCTACTTGACTCTTGACTCATAAACACTGTATATATACTCTTCTCGTCTCCCCATGCTAGTAAAACCCCACCAAAGTCTCCAAGACACCCCACCAAGAACTGGCCTGGGCTTCGGTGACAGAAATAATGAGACATGGTTCCCACGGGGAATCCGCCTTGAATGGCTGGGGTAGTCTAATGCGTCCTGTAAACTCAGAAACACCATCGTGAGCTTCATGTTTTGTTGTGGGAAGGCATAATTTACGTGCCCGGTTTATTCACGAAAAAAACCAGAATGTTGGTATTTTCAGATACGGATGATCAACATGTCCCTTGAAAATGGGACCATGAATATCATCATCGCCACCCACTCCAGGTCCCTTTACTTCAGATCAGCGTTTTTCAGGGTATGACAGGCCCAGCGCCAGTCCAGGGCCTTTGGTTTGGTGCAGAACCCTTCTCTTCTTTGTGTTCCAGGGGTCTTCTTTTTTTTGCCTCGGGAACTGAAGGCCGCCCACGTCGTCAGATTTCCAAGGTGGCATGTGGTGGGATGTCAAAAATAGTCAGCATACAATGATTAGAGTGTGCATGTGCTTGATCTTTTTTACTTGGCGCTTTTCCCCATGACATGTTCACCCATTTCTTGACGGCTATTTGAGGAAGCTGGAAAAGATATACCAAGATGGCTTGGGGCTTGCGGTCGGCGATTCGATAGTTTTGTGGCGGTATCCATTGAGAGAACAGGAACCTAACAGAGCGAGAGTGAGACTGACCGAAGTGAACTTGGATGACATGGATGTTTGGGACCTTGACATGGTTGATTTGACTGAAATGTGAACTTGTGACCGCCGGCGTCGGACGCCAGCCATTTCCGATTCATACGCCTACCTACGCATACGCACAGTATGTCATGTTAATGCCCATGGAGGAGAGACAATAAAGATCAATAGGAAATGGATGAACCCATGTACCACTACCGAAACCAGACCGAAACCAGAACAGACCAGACCACTGCAGGACCAGGCATTTGCATCTGCATCTCTCATCGCCCCGCCTGCTGCTGCTGGGCTCTACTCTTTAAAGCCAAAATATGTACCAAGGCTGCCCGCGTTGTCGGTCTCTCCTTGTCTCCATGCCTTTCTAATTCCAGCCTACCGCTTCTTTCCATTGCTTGTCTTGTCACTAGAGACTAGACCAAGCCAAACCAACCAACTTACTTTAGCAAACCTCCATCACATTTTTTAATTCTCATCGTCACCCTTTCTTCTCTTCCTCATACACTCCTATACCCTTTTTTGTTCTTCCACCTCTTTTACTTTATTGCTGTTGAGTTCAATTGCTCCCACAGCAACAGCCCTTACCTAAAGGCTAAATAAAGCACCCGACTACTCAGTTGTTTTTGTCTGCCCCTGCCCCTCTATCACAGGCCAGGCGCAACGCAACGTAATAGCACCTCAGAAACCAAGTACAACCCAGTCGAGTCCAGGTCCAGCACCGGCCAGCGCACGAGTCATCCAATCCGATCCCTGACCTTTTTCCTGGTTTCTTCTTCTCCTCTCATCATGGCCACGCCAGAGAAACCCCGGCGACGGTTCATTCCAGAGCCCATTGAGACCACCTTTTCGACAAGTCGATCAAGCAAAAAGACAGATGAGCAAAACACGATGCGACCAAACCCAGAACCGACCCCAGAGCCCTCCCCTCGCTCGCCATCCCCTGGCCTGCACGAGCTGCAACAGAAGCAGTTGCGACCTAAGCGGCGCTTCGCTCCCCAGTTGATTGAGTCTTCTCGCAGGAGTCGCAGAGTGGGAGATGCAGGACCTGCTACCAAACCTACCGACAAGACCGATATTACCCCCTACACAAAGAACATTTACACCGCCACAAAACACCGCGGAAAGAGACGGGACGATGCCCACGATTCACCCTCCAATGGCCCCAGACGTCGCGAGTCCGAAGATGAAAATGTCGTCCAGTTCTTGCTCGAGATCGCTGCGAAGGAGGCAGAGCGCCAGATGCAGGAGGCTGCTATGGCTGCTTTCCCCAACAGTCATGTGCGCGAAGGAAACGTAGACCATTTCTACTTCCGCGAGAGTTCTGGAAGCGATCAGTCACCCGAGAGCACTTCTCCCGTGCACGAGCACCACTCAGGCAAGCACCATCATCACAATGTGCGGCGGCAGTCTTCCGATAGCAATCTCAACTGGTGGCATAAGCATATGCAAGAGCATGCAGAAGCCAAGCAGGAACAGCAAAATGAGGATGCTATGGCTATCGATGAGAAGCCCGGCGAGATGGACACTCTGGTCGAAGAGCCAGAAACACCAAGTTTTAAGAAAGACGAGGATACCATTATGCGCAACGATACGACCGACACCGCGGAGCTCGACAAGATGGACCTTGAACTTCCTCCGGATCCAGTCTGGACCACCTCCAATACGCCTCGTGATAGTACTAGCAAGCGCTCATCGATTGGAGTCAGTGGCCCGATTGGAGAGACGCATATGCCGCTGCTTGACACTGAGTCGTACCTGACCGCCGAACAACGCAACAAAGCCGCATCGCCGGCACCTGCAGCATCCCGGCATATTGGTGAATCTACGATGCCCTTCATCCCATCGGCGCCGCCCGCTGGATCTGCAGATACCCCATTTTCCAAATCTTCTCAAATACCCCCGGACACCGGCGGTTTTGCGTCGCGCAACGCTGCCCGCCCCTTTGGACGACCATTTGGAGGCTACGGACGTGCATCGCCTGCTCCCTTGTCCCAGAAGAAGCGATTCGGTGTTACTCCACCAATGCTCGGAAAAGACCTCGTTTTCCGAAAGTGTCCGTCTCCCAAGCAGACGAAGCTCGAACCCGATCACCCATTTGCAGAACGACATGCTGAGGAGAAGTTCCGGGATCTATCGGGCCAGAATGGTCTCTGGCGAGGTTACTGCTTCAGATCAGACTCGAACGATGCGTACCTGGTGCCAGCAGAACTGCATGCCCCACCAATGTTGGCTACGCCCAGACCGGCGGCCAGTCCCGGTGATGCCTCGCATATCAGCTCTCCACCTTTGACAGACGAGCCTGTCTCCATTAACGGCACGACCAATGGCCAGGCGAATGGTGTCGTAGAGCACCGGACACGGGCCGGTCCTCCCAAGGGGCTCCACATGTTGCATGGCATCAATGAGCGCCTACAGAAAGAAAAGGCACATGTCGAGTTGGAAGAGAAGATTGAGAATGAGTTTGACGATACATTCGTCACCCAAGTGTACAATTACCTTTCTCTAGGCTACCCCGCCATGGCCCGCGCTTACGATAGTGAGCTCTCGCGAATCAGCACGATGACTATTGAAGATCTCGAGAAGGATGACGAGAAGCAACTTGCTCAGGGTCATCTTGTCGAGCCTGAGGCCGATAAGCCTCGTGATCAGAGATGCCCCCGATGGCACGCTCTGCAATCTTATATCAAGGAGTGGGCTAGACAACATCCCAACCTCGACAGCATGGATCCCGTTGGGTGGGGTGTTCGAGAGCGAAGAGGTAGCTGGGCTGTCTAAGTCGACACTCAATTTTGTTTTGCAAGATTACCGACTACGTGCGCTATGTTCAAAGCCTCGACGTATTGAGGAAGCGGATTGATTGCTTATTACTGTTTTAACCATGAGTGGGCGTTATGTTTGAGCAGCGTACGAGTTTGTACGTATGCTTCCTTTCAACATTTATAAGAAGCATGGCGGGACGAGGACGTCCCTAGAGCGGGGCTTGAAGGTTCAAGAGTACCTAGAGGAGGATTGATATATATTAAAGCAGCGTATTGTGAGGCTGTATTGGCAGTGGATCGTCTAGACATTGCGGAAATCTATTAGAGGCCGAAGATTCTGGCGGAGAGGAAAGACAAAAGGAATGAGAAGGATGGAATTGGTAGACGTGTTAGAGTACACTTTTGTGGATGAGTCTCCAATTGTTAGGTCTTGCTGCACGATTGGTGTAGAGAATATATTTGCTTCTCGTCCTAAAGGATCGAGAGTTTTCGTTCGCAATCAAGGTCCCTGATGTGATTTCAATGCTATATCGCCCGCTGTGATTATCGACTCTAAACTTCCTTTCCGCTGGCTTCAATAACCTTCCATGTCCTTCCCCCAGCATCAACACCATCCTCCTCCTTCAGATTCTCTTTACCCAAGATCTTCTCAATAGGCAACTCCTCATCACCCATCCTGACAGTCCTCTTCCACCCACCCTCTGTCCACTCCCATCTCTCCAGCCCAATATTCTCACCAGCCCTGATCAACCCCTGCGCATGCCGTCCCAATCGAACAACACAACCTCTTACACCCTTCTCCTCATCCTCCACTTGCAGAACCAAAGCTCTAACAGCTCCCTCACCCGGCACAGCGGTCGGGGTGGCATCGTGCCAGAGCTCTTCGTACGCGGTATCAACACCCGTCTCGGGATTCACCATACTGCCTTTCTCGAGCGTGAGCTCGTTGGGTTGGGGGTACATGAAACCTGAGTCATCGCCTAGAGCGCGGGAAGATATCCATTGGTAGAACGTTGAGTGGGAAGTCAAAGTGCCCGAGGGGTCGGGTTTGAGGGTTGAGACTGTTGTGCCGGCTATGGCCCAGTCTAGACGCGACAATGGCAGAGGACCTGTTGTATATTAGTTACTGTTCGGCTGGGAATTTGGTACGAGAAGTGGTGTTTGAGCAAGTACCATCTTGGCCAGTCCAGTTAGGATCACCCTCTGGTAGAAGGATGCGTAGATCGACGAAGCGTTTTAGTCGGGGGCTTGTGATTACGAAGGTTGTTGTTGGCTCAGAAGGCTCATCTGGAAGCCAGCGGATAAACTTTCTTATGGAAATTGTGCCCATTGCTAGGTTGGATATATGTGAGGTTGATAATGTGTGAGTGTCAAGTCAAGTTGCGTATGAGTGATGGCGGGGTGAATTGCGGGGGCGGAATGTGCGGAACACAACCACACGACATCTTGCCTTGGCTACTATCTCAATAGTTAGATGCACAGAGTATATCGTGAGAGTTAGATATGACAGAAATAACTCACGTTCAGGTTGAAAAATTTAAAAGAGATGAAACTTTCTAGCAGACTGAATTTAATAAATTGCCCACTGTTGTGCAGTGCAGTGCACCTCAAGCTTTCAGGCTGACCCACTCGCTGGCAAGTATAAAAATCACACTCTCCCACCATTTCGCCCGCCTCTTTTCCTTCTTTTTTTCCCTCAAGATTATGGAGGGGCTGTTTTGTGAGAGACCGGACACCGAACTGTCCGAGAAACGTGAAAAGAAAAGCGTTGGAGGTTAGCCAACAGAATCTTGTGGCAGCTGGGTTATTGACCCTACCTGTGTCAACTACCGTGTCTGGGTTATTTTAGGTAGATTGGGCAAGGTGAGTCACGCTGATACTCTTACATCGACAGAATACGGAACTAACTGAAACTTCACGCATCAGATTCACGAGGGAAGTCGCCTGGAGCTGATCACTCCACGCTGGAGAGAGGCGGCACGTCACACAGACAATGATGCACAGTCTACAGTTGTTTCACAACACACATTTGGACTTCCGATGGAAATGGCTGAGTCTGGAAGTGGCACCAAACATTTGGAAGTTCACATCATCGAGCGGATTTTCGCAGAGGGATCACTGGGGGAAAAATGTATCAACAGGCGTCGACCTGGCCCCGAAAGGCGTCGTCACTATGTGGAAGGCATATACCTATGGGGTGCTCCCCACCCAGCACCCCGTCAACCACAAAATGGGTCGCAGTCCTGGAACGTGAATTGGATCTGCAACACCGGACAACATGACTGGAGTTGATTTAGCCCTTCCTGGGAGCGAAGTAGCCATTGAGTGGGCTGTTCGCAGTGTGCCGGGCACGAGACAGTGATGATCATCAACCCAAAGGGTCAACAAATCTGAGTCTCTTGGGGGTACAAGATGGGCAAACACATGAGAACGCTGAGAGGGCAGAAGGATGGACATGAAGAAAGCAAACATGAAGAGCCGCTGACAGGATGGAACACGAAGATGCTGGGAAAACGAAGAACAAAGAACGAAGTCGCTGACGGGAAACAGATACATGAATGTGACGAACAGGAGAACGATGGCGCAATAAGAAGAAAAGAGAACTCTGGAAGGGATGAAAGGGTGGTCGGGGAAGAGGAGGGACAAGATTGGGATGAACAGGAGGTGAAGATGTTGGGATGGGATGGGATGATGAAGGTGAAGAAAATAAAATCAGGACGGGCGGATGGGAGGATGGGATTTTATGGTTCGTCGTTGGACATCGAGAGGGAAGGTGCGTGGGTGGGAGACTCGCGTCATGTCGTCGAGGCAGCACGGAGCTGGCTCCTTCCCATCGTGACTCCTAAGGCAGACGGACATTGGCTGCCTGATCCGCCCAACGGAATGCCATCGACGACCACAGCACCAGATAGAAGGAGATCAGTTGAGACGAGTCAATTCTACGGTGAGTGATGATAATATTACTACAGTTACAGTTCTATATTGGTCTATCTCTCCCAATGTCTTTATACAGGTAGAATGCGAGGATGGTAAGAAACACTCGTTCAAATGTGCAGATATATGACGCTGGTGGCCGATCAGAGCCTCACCTGAACCTTCCGTTCTTCCTGGGAAGGCACAGAGAAAATGTGTTGGGGCTTTATGTTGGGGCGACGAAAAGTCATTTGGGTCGACATAGGAGGAAGGAGCATAGCAGGCACCAGCCGGATGGAGAATGGACGCAAAAGAGACTCAAGCGGAAGAAGATGGGAAATAGATGCTATCAATTGTATAAAAAGGCCGAGGGGCATCAATTCAAATTTCGTGTATGTCTTGAAATGTTGTCTATCAAGGAGGGCGACCCATTGGGTTCATTGCTTGCCCCTTTTTGACCACTGTGATGCCTGGAGCCAGATGTGCAGTCGACCAGCAGAGCCTCAATTATGCGGGTGGATGCCGACTAATGAACGTCTGATCTATCTCGAGTATACCAGCTATCAAAGCTTACCGCGAGGACCTCAGCGACATCGTGCATGGAGTAATCACGCAGTTTATCGGGATCCCGACCAATTCTGCGTAGCAAAGGGATGCAGGGGAAGCCACGCCCGCGGCACCAGTTGGAAAGATCCGTGCAAAGAAAGAACATTGCCAGTTGTAACATTAAGAATCTCAACTTCACGGCTACCTTTGCCATCCAACAACCTAAGACTACCTACCTACCTATGCACTGAAGCTCTGGAGCATAGAATTCCCTATTGATGGACGACTTCCGATATTGGGCCCGAAGCCCGATCTACCGTTCCTACTTCTACCTGAGCCTTTGACATCCCGTCCACGATCGTTGAATAGCGCAAGACCAAGCAACAGACAACCTCAGCGCTGACTCGACAACTGTGCTTCCTTAAAACCCCCGATAGACCACAGGCCACCACGAGGCCTCGATAGAACTCGGCGAGCAAAAGATCAGCCAACGAAATCGCCTGTGAGAATGCTTACCACGGCGCCAAAAGGCCAGCGCCGATGACAAATCCAGCCAAAACAGCAACAACAGGTGCAAGCCCTGCGGCTCTCGATAAGTTCGACGCCGCGCTTCCATTCTCGCCAACTTCCTTAGGATTATCGTCTCCATCACTCCCACCAGTCTCAGTCTCCTTCACATCCGCGGTACTCATCGCAGTGGCCTCAAGATCCGAAAGGTGGTGTACCAACGCAACAGCAGGCAGCGTCTTGACGACAACAAGCGTAGAAGTATAGTTATCGCCTTCAAGGAAATCCGTGATCTCTTCCAGCTTCTCAGTGAATGTACCTGTGAAAGGAATGGCAGAAACGACACCAGCGGTGTTGGACACAGGTTCTCCTTCGACAGTGTGGACAGCCGTCCAACCAGGGAATGTATCGTTGTAATCTCTGACACAGATACCAGTGTACTTGGCTGGATCAAGAGATTCAATGGAAGTGACGCAATCCCCCCATACGTTAGGGCTCCATCCACTGTAAACCAGACATTAGCCAAGTAGTGATTGTAGGTGGTTATATAGGAGATTACCTTGGGCAACAATAAACAAGTGTCTCGGATGGTTCCAGGAGTCGTGGCCAGATCTCATTCGGACCAAGGACTGATGGATAATCTGTGTAGCTGGATGCGTCGAATGGTGTCTCGACCTCGGTGAAGACACCAGTTTTTACTTCAGATGCCGCCCCATCACCATTTTCGAGTACAGCAGCTGTCGTCCAACCTTTAGGACAGTGAACACCAGGAGAATGGTAGTTGAGGAAACCCAGGTTCCATGCGCCGATTATCTTAGAGGTCAGGGCGTCATGGGAGGAACCGCCAGGCACGCAATCTCCAATTGGATCACGGTCGCATGTTGGAGAGCCATGAAGAATAGTTGTAGCGTTACTGTAAGCGTACAACAAATGGTCGGTTGTCCCTGCGGTGCATGAGGGCGGAGGAGTATACGTTGTAGTAAGAGGACCGAAATTGGTGATGGTAAGGTCAAAGAAGTCCGTAGCAGTAGGCATGTTGAATGATTTTGGAGTTTATCTATGTGTATATGGATTGTCTTGATTAAACAGCTTGGCAGTGATCAGTTGTCGTTTATATAGTAGTCCAACGATACGCCAAGAACATTCGTTGTTGTTAGTCTTGGTTCGGTGCAGACGGGACGATCTTCCGCGACTGGCGTGTGGACTTACAATAAGGCTATGCACTGCCTTAAGTGTCATTTCAGGGTCCAATCTCATGTTCTGACTTCGGTGATTCCCTCTCCAAGGTTGGGGTAAGGCACAGCAACCTCTACCCCTGTCTGGAAGACCACATGGCAAAGGTGCCAAGTATTCACCAGAAAGCCAACAGACCGAGACATTCTTCAAATCATAGGCTAGTCGAAGCTTCGTTGGATATGTATTTGTCATAAATATTGTGTACTTGTGATATGTCTAAGCTGCCGTCAGGGTGTCAGAAGAGTTGGCCGCCGAGACTATAACAGACGAAATAATTTGGTTACCACTTGCACTCAGGCTACTTTAGTCAGTCCTTCTGACACCCACCCAGCTGCCCATAAATCCAAGCTTCTTGGGCGCTTCTAGCTTGCTTCGCTTCCGTATCATGGATGGGATTGACAGTTGTACGGCTGTAGGGCTGTGGTTCTGTCACATTGCACTCGGCCGAAAGAAGAGTAGTAAAGCGCTGTTGTTCTCAACAAGGCCAAGTGCACCTGATTCCCCATCGTACTACTGCTACACCATGGAGAGTCTTTGGTCGTTGCCAGTCTCTTCCAATGGCAGCTCTCTAGCCGAATGGACGAACTCGAAGTGGCCATACCTTTGTAATTTGCTGTGCCGAATTCCGTTCGGTGCTGTGTTGCCGTTACTGTGGCCGTGGGGAGGACGAGAGTTTGGTATCGCTACCACTTGACGTACGTCGGCCTGCACCTTGTTCGTTCTGAACGCCGAGCCAGTAATAGTAACTCTTCTTGTGTTTCGTAGCGAGGGTGAAGAGGACGCCAAGGCTGCGGCGCTGGTTCCGCTTAACACGGCACGGCAATAGTAGGGCGGCTGAAGTAGGACCTGGGCTGAGCCGCATTGTTTTAGATCACCTCACGAGCAGGCTGATATGGTAGCTACGACTTGGAAGTTATCCTCGTTCCTTATGTTTCGTATCGCGGAGGACATTGAGACCACTATGTCATGCTGACTGGAATGGTATTCGAGAAGAAGATCAGTATTCAGGTGACGGAAGTTTCGTGGACGGTCTGCGAGATCGAAGGGATTGCTGGCCCTAGGAGAAATGTGTCAGAAGTTACATACCGCCAAAGCTTGAGGGGGTTGATAACATATCTGTCGTTGGACAAAGTACAGGATGGGCTGGGCCGGTACGTGGCCGAATAAGGCTGGCGGTGCTTCATCGCAGCTTATTCGTAGAGTGAAGGGAATGCTGGGGACGGGTCGAAAACCTGCAGCACTCTAGTCGGGTACTGCTCTATGGCAAAAGCGCCCTGAAAGGGATTGAGACGACACGAGTTTGCTGACGCGGACAACGACGTGTTTTCGCAGAACTGGAGTGTCAACAAAGGGAAGTTTGACAGTCGGGAAAGGGGTTTTGCTGGAGCGGAACGGTAAGTGGCAGATACTTCTGACCCGCTATCCAGTTGGTATCACCCGCGCGATTGCCGGTAGAGGAAATAGGATGCGAGATAAATCTTACGAGAATCTTGGCTGACGTTTGATCATACTTTATAGCAAGTTGTAGATGATCTCGCATGAAGTGTGGTAGCTCATACTATATGGTTGATTGGCAGAGTTCAGGAGATAGGGAGGTGGGATGCACAAATGACAGGAAGCTCAGAAGAGAAGAACAAGTGATGAGGTGTATGTTGAATGCTCGATGTGTACAGTGATGTTTAAGCGCTTTTGACTAAGTGACGTTGTGCGTATTGGTGGAAGATGGTAGGTAATAGGTCTCAGTACAGCATCGGCGATGCTTAGCGATCAAAAAGTAGATGTATGGCTTCCTGAGAGTCAACGCAGATAAGAACAGGGCCTTTCAAGTACAGCCACTATGATTAAGTGTATTTCAATGCACAGGGAAAGAGCGTGATGATTTGATTTAAGTTTTTATTCCTTTCTGTAAAGACACAACGATGATAAGACAGATACCAGAACCATTTCCAAGACCACCAATATCCTTCTCCTTCTTCACTCGTCGAGTCTGGCTCGGAGTTCTTGAGCGCTTGTGCCACCCTAAGTCATCTGCGGCGAGGGTTAGGTAGGAGGAAGGGAGGCAGAAGTGTCGAGTTGACTTCCCAGCCCCTCGGCCGCATGGGATAGACGAGCGATGCCAAGGGGTAGCTGAAATGGGAGACCGAAAGTTGTCAATCTGACCTCCCCGCCCCCGGCCCCCTTGGAATAGACGGCGATGCCAGGGGGCCACCCTAAAGTGGGATGCAGGAGACTTTCCCATCCCTCGCCGCTTGATTGACGGGGAGATGACTGACGGGGTGGCACAAAGCGCGGGGCTTATGATAGAGCCCCGTCAACTGCCACGATGAAAGGTTAGAACTCGATCGATGAGAGAAGAGAAGCATGCTTACTTTGGGGATACCAGCCCAGACTGCCACCCGCAGCTCGAAGAACGGAGAGCCTGCGGGTGGCGACTCTCCCGGCAAGTTCTTGCTGTTGCCTGTTAGCTGGTGTGACTTGTTGCAATGATAGAGATGACTTACCAAGGTCGATGGACGCCCCTAGCGGGTGCACCGACGGTCGGGGCGGTGTGAATCTCGCCTATAGAGTCAGTAAGGTTCACGACGAGAAGGACGGGAAGGTCATACTATTGTTGTGACCGTCGGTGCACCCTATTCCTTGGGGCGACCCGGGCTAAAGTCTTGCCCTATCGTGTGTGCCGGCCCGAAGGTCACGGAGCCAACCTGACTGGAAAATATCGGTGAATTCGATGTTGGGCCTCTGCCGGTGGCCACCTGGCATGTGCCTTGGTCTGTTGAGAGTCAGTGTCATTCATGCCGAGGAGGTTGGGATATCATACTCGTGGCGACCACCGGCGCACTGGGGATAGTTTGGGCCAGCTGAGCCCTCTGGCTAAACTTTGCTCCCCTCTCATATACCCTCCGAGAGTGTTTTAGTCGGCCGCACGCCAGGACGGGCTCGTGGCGGCAACTTGCTTGAAGAATAGGTCAGAGAAGAAACATCGTACAAAAGGGGATGTGGTATGAGCGTACTAAGCACGACCGATGACCAGAAAGTGGTGTTGGGCGACCAGCTGCCCAGAAGGCGAGGCTAGGGTATGCCTCAAGGCACATGTGTGTGGGATATGGGGGAGGTATTCCGAGGAACTGAGGAGTCAGTCACCTCGAAGAGGAGGAAGAAGACGTGGCGGTCTTACCTGTGTTGTGGGCAGCGAGGCATCGCATCGAAGCCACTGATGGAGAGGGCTGATGATGTTGAGAGGTGAGTGTGATAGTCCAGTCATGGAGTGATAGTTGAGTGAGGTGATGATGATTTTGAAGAGAAGAAAGGCTTGGGGACGAAAGTGGGAGAATATTTTAAGGAGTCAGGGCTGTGCGCAAAGCCCTAGGAACGTGTGACAAAGAGGAGGCTGGAAGGGGAGGAGGCTGGAAGGGGAGGAGGCCGATCTGAGATTTGCTATCCTCTTCCATGGGTTACTAAGATATGCCGTCCGGAGGCCGGTGACGTTGACCCCCGTGGCCAATTGTCACTCGCCAATTTACCACGAGCCCACCCCTTGCCAGTGCCTGCAGTTCTATGAATAGAGCCAGCTGCTATTAGAGAGTCTGTAGTTATGTTTGCTATTATGTTACTTGTAGTATTGCCTCTTTCTTTGTTCCCTCGAATGTTTGATATGGATACTAGGTAGTTGAGCTATTCATTGGGCGGTCATGCAATGCAACCTTGGCAATCGGGACATTGGTCTTTAACATCACGAAGCACTAAAACGTTTGTAGATAGCTCTTTAGTAGACTGCTAGTTGGCAGGTCCGTAAAATCGGATGTATCGATAATTTGCAGGAGACCACCCCCACCCCCACAGCTGCCAGATGAATGAAGTGCAATCCGTACGTTGTACTGTAATCAGATGTTGCTCACAGTGATTCCATCCTAAACTTAATCATGTTCCTCTTATCGTATAACTGCATATATGCTTCAGATCACGAAAAAGCTCGACAAAGAACGTAGCCAATACACCCCACTCGTCCACTGACAGCTATCCAGGCTGCCGGCCGCACAGGTCTTACAACTTCACGACTATACTGACGCCAGAGGTTCATTCAGATGAGGCTTACATTCCCAATTCTACATACCTCTTCTCCATATCGATGCCAGTGAGCGCACCCAGCCCCTGACTGGATCGATGAGTGTCGATGATGAACTCGAACCCTTCCAAAGCTGCGCTTCTGCTAACATCTGGATGGCATCAGGACAATTTATAACATCAACACAGCAGGAAATGCTTTACATTTCCACTTGCAGTCCTCAAGTCTATCTCGACTAAGCCCCTGAGTCACCCGTAGCTCAAGTCTACGCCCGAGCGCCCGAATATTCCCCAGCATCACGACCTAAACAATTCAACAAGCTTCGAAAATACTTAAGAGCCTTCTACAACCGACCTCACAGCATACCACACCAGATTCTCGGAGAAATAAGGAGATTCGTCTACGCCTCCACGTCGAAGAGGGATACAGAACACCCACCCTCGATCTTATCACTGGACACACAACTCAAAACACAGCACACGACCAATCCATTACGTACATACTACTTCACTTTGTCTTCCCATTATCATTTGACTCCTCAAACCTAGTTGCTTCCCTGTACTAACCCAAAACTCGCCTCCAGGTCGAACCTACACGAGCCGAAGCGTTCTCATCTCACAACCTTTAAAGAAGGCGAGACCACCAGCCCCTTCAAGTTCCGACATGAAAGTCCCGACTCGATAGTACTCGCCTTGTCTCTTCGTCGAATAGATCAAAAGTCCATAAGCCAACCGTTCACCTACAGTTTCGAGTTCCCTTGCACCGACCTCGGCAGACTTGATATCGCTGTTGCTGCCAGTCTGGCTGAGGAGCCCTGATGGCTGCCCATCTTCGTTGCCATTGTCCAAAGGCGCTAGCGAGTTATTGGTCTCGCGTTCCTTCTGCTTCTTTAGTTCTGTATGTGTCTCTCTGCGATATTTCGGCCCTTCCAAGGTACTCCCCACTAATAGAAAACTGATCGGAATGTTGAGACTTCCTGTGCAGCTCAAGTTCTCCTTCACCGCGAAGTCCGGCTCAATATCTACAAGGTATTGGTCCCCTACAAGCAGAGTCTGTCTAGAATCATGCTCATCGTCCGCTACTTGTACGTATTTCAACTCCTCCTTTGGAGAAAAGACCCTTCCTCGAATGTCAAGATATGCGCCGTCAATCTCTCCGAAAGGATTCGAACCTTTTAAGACGACTTTAGCGTCGGTGATCTCGACCTCGCTTCGGATGTTGTCGACGTATTCCGACAGGAGCGACAGAAAGTATACTGCATTGAGTCGACCGGAAACTACCCAGGACTTGGCTACCCAGCTCCAGGATGGAGCAACGTATGGTGAGGGTGATTCGAGCTGTATCAACAAGTCCTTAAAGCTGACCTCTTGGAATCTGGGATAGGTGGTCCATACAAGGCTTCGGTGAAGGCCTCCTTTCCACAGTCCCGCGAGATATGTATCCTGCAATCGATGTTGGAATAACGATGCGATTCCGGCAAATGATGGAAGAATATCTGTTGGATGTGCGAACGCCATATCGTAGCGAGAGAACTCTGCAGCCACGTCGTTATCCCACCCCTCATAGACTAGGGAGGTTTCTCCATCAGTCAGAAGGTCTCGATATATCATTTTGAAGCCCCGGCTTAGATCATCTCGTTGGAACCCCATAGAATGGCCGATGTCCTGACATGCGAAATGTAGATTCTGTTTGCCAAATGTAACAATCCTACTGGAGCTCATCCTTTCCTGGAAGGTCCATCCTCTTTCATACCATTCAGCTCCATCAAAATCTTCTGTGGAAATGTAATGGAAGAAGGGAAGATATATGGTGAAGAAGATGGATTTGTCGTCAGGTTCAGGGGGATGGATTCGGATGGCTGGCGTCTTGTCCATTTTGAGAATGAAACCTTCTTCGCAGTTAGCAGACGAAGCTGAACATATGGTTATGTACGCGTTGCCGTAGATATTGTCCATTTGAGTGCATTGGTGATTCCAATCGGAGCCGAAGTCTTGAAGGATGCAAAGCGCATCTATCCATAAGTAGCTGATCCCGAGTTCTCTAGTGAAGGTTATGGCGTCTTTCGCAACCTGGGGGAGCCTGTCTTGTGGTATGACTTGCAAATGGTCTTCTATATTGTCTCTTGTGGTCTTGAGCTGTTGATCACAGTGTGGAGATGGGCCCCAACAGTACGTGAGCGCTGCATATTTCGGTTGTTGATCAGATGATAGAAACTCTGGATCATCGGATGTAATAACGAGACGAGGTTCAACTTCATCAACCTTGATCAATCTGTCTGGCACAAAGCCATTCTGAGGATGCGCATGGTTGTGTTGACGAACGCATGTCTCGATCTCGGTATGAATCCAATCCTTAAACTTGGGCTCGAGATGCGTGAAAGGCTCTGCAAGATCCATCATCGTACTCGGGGCTATGCTGCCGACTCCTGCAATCGGACAATCGAGCGTGAATTCTTTGCTCTTGTTATCACGGCCTATACCGGGTTAGTTAGAAATAGTGATAGATGAGATGCGACTTGCCCTTTGCGTCGACTCTGACCCTCAAACACTGAAGCTTGGACTTGCCATCTGTGGTACGTTGGACCAAGTAAAACATTGAGAGATGAATGTCTTGGGTATGCATGTTATCGAGTTCAACGGCGAGCCACCAGCAATATAGTAGAGAGTATATATGACTGCAGAGATCGCAAGACTCTTTCATTCGTTCAAAATCACCTCGTAGAAGAGGCCAAGTGCCACTGAATTTCCGGTCGAGATCCAATTCCCACTCTGTCACATTTCCAGTAGGCGAAGAGTTATATAACGCCTGTTGGCTGATCTCTAATACTTCGCATCTTTTGCACAGTTTTGCAACACGATTACAATTGGAGGCGGACATTGAGCCGGACATGCAGTTGGAGGGTTGAGGGTCGTGGATCGTCGTCAAAGTGGTAAATAGTTGAGCGTGGTTCATCGGGATTCAAGAACCCATGTCCATATCCAGATTGGGCAAGTTTTCTGACATAAGCCCCGCGGCCTGGAATAATTGGGTTGAAAAGATGAGCAACATGCGAATGGGTTCCGCATATATATCTAAAGCTCTTTGGACTCTAATCTGCTACCCATCGCCACGTAACATCATATCCTTGTCTGTGAATAGTTAAAGAGATGACATGGAGTCGTTTCCTTCGCTGAAAGTACAGATGCTGATTCGTCTGATACAACTGCAGTTTGCTAATGAATGCCCGTATCCAATAACAAATTCAAACGGATATTTTGTTTTAACAAATATGATAAGACATAGATCCCTAGCCGCTTCGCTCCTTTATAGCAGCTGTGACGCAGCCAATACCAAGGGCACCATAGCCAAAGCAAGTCCAGGTACCAACCCAGTAGCGCCATTTCCTGGAGCATCGGTACTAGTTACCTCGGAGGTGCCAGATGTCGCTGAAGTAGTCGCCTCAGAGGTAGGAGTCGCCGTGCTTTCGCTCATAGCGCTCTCATATCTTTCCACAACAAGATCGACAACGTCCTTGCCGTACTTCTCGAAATAGCTCCCATGGACTTCCGTGTCGTTACCCCGGTCGCAGTACACATCGCCTGTGTCACAGTAGGCGTGGAGGATGTCGCTGTAATTGTCCTCGCACAGCTTAGTGTCGTTACGCTGGAAAATCTGTAGACGGCGTTAGAGTTGAGAAACATGGCACAGGAATCTTTGAATTCTGTACTTACACCGTCCTTGATGCTGTTTCCTGCGTCGTACGAGACGTTTGCCACGTGGCTTGGGTCACCAAAGGTAATCACGGCAACAACTAGAACAGTTAGTAACTGCAGTATGCTGTTGGATAGAATGCAGGAAGAAGACTCACCGTTCTTTTTGACTTCGTCTACTGAGAGAGGCTTATTGGTGGGGAAATCACCACCACTTCCACCGCAAAAGACATCAGTGGCAACTTGACCGCCCTATATTGTCGTAAGCAATGGTGAATTCCATTGAACCCATCCTTGTTGGAGTCCATAACCAACCTGGGAGTAGCCAAAGACGGCGACCTTGCTATCCGGACACTTGTCGAAGTAGTTGTTGATATCCTTCTGCAAGCTCTCAACGCCCTTAGATTCAGACTCCTCATAAGCCGGCTCTTGGAGAGTCGCGGGATAGCTGAGCCCAGTAACATGCGAGCCGTTGATGCGTTCGGCAACGGCATCGGCAATTTTACCGATAACACCAGGTCCTTGATCCTCGCCAGTGCCTCTTGCGGCAATCATATACAATCCATCGTAACAGGTCTTGTCTGACTTCTGGGCAAAGGTCCCGGCTGCAAGGACGGCTGTAGAGAGGGCGAGGGGACGCATGGTGGCTGGTATGTGAGGGGAGAGTTGGAGAGTTTGACAAGAAAGAGCTGAGCCTCCGTTGGCCGGTCGAGCCAATGGACACCGGGGGTATTTATCTCATATCCCAGCCATGCTCGTTTCTTGAGTTATCGACCAGGGGTAAACGGGTTCATCGGCCGTTTTCGATCTGGCAGCTTCCAATGCTGGATTAGCCCAGGTCGCAAGGATGGAGAATCCTTGTAACCCCGCAAGGTATGATCCGAGGTTGCCTTGGCTTTGTAATCCGATGAGGGCTTCGCTTGTGAGAGGTTCTCGATACTGACTGTAATTAGGTTGGTATAAATCGATTAGTCTGGTTTTGTTTTTGAATGTCAAAGTTGAAAGAGTCAAGTCTTTTTGTGAGTCAGCGGACCCTGGTCATTGGTTGAAGTAAGAAACAACTTACCTCTTTCCTGTTTCGTGTTTCGTACAAAAGGCCATACACATCCAGGCACTCAAACTACTGATCTTAGTTTACGGGAAACATCGTCTCTTAGGATTAGCGGCGATTCGATTAATTAACCGACTTCATAAGTTCTGCTCCACTTACCTCGAACGCTTACTGTCGCGTTCCTGTTTGGCATATGCATTTTCCCTACCCTGTAGCGTAAGACGCGACAACGCGGTGGTGAATTAACCTTCTAGAAAACACTTATTGTGCAACGCGCACACCATACATGCCGGGAGGAAGTTTGTGCAATGTTTCTTTGTAAAACATGATAGCGCTTCTAATTCGCACACGTCAGCGCGTTGTGAGAGCGACTGTAATGTTCAAAGTGCCGTAACTACCGGCTACATGCATGTCATTCTCACCCATTGGAAAGCCAATATTCTCGAAGAAGCATGTCACAAAAATGTTTGAGATCATCAAGTTGACTATATAGATACTAGACACAACCAAACGTGGAGGGCTCCCCGTAGTTTCTTTCGCCGTTCCTGAATTGCGTACTTTCGAACCGAGTTCGGCGACTATTGAGGGCGGAAGCAGAGTCAGAATCCCAGCTTGACCTTTTGTGTCCAGAATCTCAGTACTGTGAAAGACCTCTCGGAGTTTCAATTTGTTTCTCTGATGCTTCTTCTGCGTTTGTTTCCAGAAATGGCTCGAGAGTCGAGGTGGGAGGAAGAAGGAGGATAGCTTTAAGCGAGATATCTGGTAGGGCCGATACATTAGTCAAGTCTTTGTGGAACGAGACGAAATGAACAATCATGGAAGTGAGGAAATTGAAACGGTGTTTGTGGCTCAACTTTCTAAGTCTGCTCCCCATTGTCGCCGTCGAGAGCCCGAACTTACAAACCCGAGGCAAGCGCTTATGTTGTCCTTGCAAAGACAGTACTCAGTCTTTAGACACTTGCTGTTAGTCCGCTGGCTCAGGAAGGAAGAGAGTGGACAAGTCTATTGGACTGAGCCGATGAATGATGAACCGTAAGCTGCGGTAAAGGCTTGTCTGATGCGCCATGCATGCTTTGAGCAGCTTTGGATCAACGTTGAAAGGCAGTTGGAGTAGGGGGGCCTATGCAAATAGCTTGTTAGAGTGGCGACAAAGGTCTCGCGGCTTGTACATACTTGAATGGTAACTATATTGACGGCTTTTAGTCTCTCTGAGTGACTGTCTATCAAACAGAACAGTATCGGCCTCGATTGATGTCTCAGCAGTTCCCAGGTCACTCCGCCAAAGATCCAAAGCCCCTCGGCCTCAGAGTAGGTCGAAAGCTGGGGTGCATTGTTTGATTTATGTTGAGTGAGGAAAAGGCTGGGGCTTCACTAGATTGTTGGTTCCTGGTCTGCCCGGGAGAGTCTTTGTGCTTTGACTGGCGTTTCTCGTCGTCTACCTGCTTGGGTCTGTTACTTCCAAGATGACCTGCAGTCCATGATCAAGGATAGCAAAGGAACGGGTGTAAATGCTTGAAATTCTAGAAGCCCACGCAAAGAAAGAGACAAAAGAGGCACTTGTGTGTTGTTTTGCGGTCGGTGAAACTTGAAGGGGTGGGTCAGGCTGGTCATGGTCTTCCTCATAGTCTTAGCATATCTCGCACCCGGGCAATGGATGGAAATTTCTGCCTGTCTCTGCCACCTTGCCACAATAAAAGCTGAGCTCCTTTCAGTTTACATAAGCCAAATTTGTTCGATTTTGTGTGAATTGCTCAAAGGGTGTTTCCTTGACTTGCTTGTCGATTATCGATTGTCGTGTTACCCAAGCACCAATCTCGATCCACAAGAGAAACAAACACAGTCCATGGAATCTACTTAACCAGCTGCTCAGCCCAGTATTAGATCGCATGATGGTCTCCTGGTTAGGGTTCGGCTTGAAGAGCTTCCCTTTCGCCTACTACGCCTACCACCGCCTTATAACAGCAATCGCATTTCTTTTCTCTCCCGGAATAGACGAATGAAACTACATTTCATCGAGTATTTATGCTTGCAGGTGACGGCCCAGAAGAGTCACCTGATTCAAGTTATTCGCACTCCACGAAGTCCCAGGAGGTAGAGTGGCAGTCTTAAGGTAAATGAATAGCAATGCACTCGACGCCAGAAGGTTCAAATGCTAATACAGGTTCGTAGTACGCTATATAGTACCTCACGATATCTAAGTTCCCGTCTAGAAGGAGACAGCTATGTCCTACGCCCTATCGTATACCCTGAAACTACGCAACCACACCACCGCATTACACGCTGAGTACAATTTGCGGGCATCTTCAGATGCGTCACCGCTAAATCCTAAATATCATATCGCCACTTTATCTTTCGACTTTACTGGTACGTTCCAGCTGTTGGGCTTGACTTCGTCTGTTGATACTGGGTTTGTTAAGCCACATGGAGTTGACCTGAATCTCTTTTTGATTTTCGAACGATAACCACGGTGGAACATCTTAAACTAACGACTTTGAATAGGATATTCCGAAGTCTCCGAGCTCTACGACGATGGACTACTCGATATATCTCAAGGTGGCGGCCTCAGCTTGGACAATCACGACTAGCCTTTTCGCTCGAAGCCTATATATGAGAGTCGAGCCCCAACGGCCATGCCCCATCCGGCGATAGTATCTTACCCTATGGCTCCTTTTACCTCGAAACCAACAAGGAATATTTCGGGATTCCACAGCGCTAAGAGGCCTTGACTGGGAGACAGCCCCGCTTGAAGACAAACTGGTCGATGATCCGCCGAAGCTCTCACCTGCGTTNNTTGACACTCGAACACTCGCATAAGAAAACGACTACTTGGTCTATATTTCAAGACAGGTCGTTGATGACCAGTACGCCAGCATCCTTGCACATGCGCGAACCTCAGTCTCCGCCAGGGTATTACGCAACGGGCTATAACAGTCCCTGGAGGGAGCCACATTCCCGAAGCCTTTATTCTTCAATCCATGCTTGAACAGTACAAGCATTGGGCTAAGGAATACCCTCGATCTGGGTTATGACTTGAAGTTTTATGGCATCTCAGGATTTCTACACGAACGTCTTGTCGGGCCCAGCGAGCGAGTGAATGCAAAAATCGAAAGCTAGCAACAAAAGTATAAGCAGAAGACATATTCAAAGAATTGGGACTCCTTAACCGGTCCTAACTATGCGCTTCTGTTAGCGGCGGCACGTATACGTCGACAGGGCAGGTATTTACAGTCAACACGAAGTGTCCCCGTACCAACAACCTCCAGGCAACGCAGTGTGGTGTGGTACTTTGCTTCGCAGTCGGGTGGTCGATAGAGTAGTTGAAAGAGCAGATATTGATACAGCGCTCCGTTTTGCAACCCCTGGAGGAAGATACGTGCTTAGGTTATAAGTGGTAACCAATAGCGATTAGAAATGAATTGTTGCTTTTGTATTTCTTTGCTGCATCCTTGCTGTCTCTATGTAACTCTGGCTCAAACATTCGGATGCTGCCACTCCCGTGCTCATCGCCCCAGCGGCCACCATTTCGGTACTAGCGGCCCTGAATACCAAACTAACAGTGGTCGAAGTGGACGCTGAAAGAGTCGATATGGGAGAAGACGGTCCCGTTGACGAGCTGTCGTAGTGTATTGCTTCAGGGCGTACCCAAGAAAGAGGGCAATGGGTATATCAATGGTAAGTAGAGGGCTATTGTACATGATCTGAAAGAAAGATGCTGTTAGCCGCCTTCCATGAAAAAGGGTAGAGAAGAGATTACTATCGCTGTCAGCCGGTTTGTAGAGTCCCTGGCCTCCTCTTTCTAGCTATTCAGCATATACCACAGCTCAGAAGTATAGTACTCAAATTGGACTGGTTAGCGTGCCTCGGAGTAAGTCGACTGGTTGATCAGTAATAGATGTCTATTAAGAAAGTTTCTCACAAGGGAAACCAAGTGAGCCAAATGAAGTTTTAACCCAACTAAACCCCTAAGTATCCTTTAGGTATTCCTAGGAAGAATTAATTTGTAAGCTAAAGTTCTTATTAGTGGTTCAGTACTACGCCAAAGCTGAAAACCTTGCAAAGACCTGAGGTTTTAGAGTAACATTTACTCTAAGTTATAATTTTATGGTAAAAGATACTTGAACTGCCAAATAGAGTCTATTGCAGCCAGTTGAACTCAAAAGGTTCAAGTAAGAGTCCCCTGTTAGGATGGGATCTTATTTCGCGACATGGCCGCTATACGGGCTTGCACATGGGATACTGCAGGAATTGCAAGTTGAATCTGATAGGCTCTCTTATTCGATTCTCATGGTTTTCTATACTATACTCTGTGTATTCAGTTAGTACGTATCTTCAATGAGGATGAAAGGAAAGAAAGGCGCACCTGATCCGATCCAGCTTCCAGGCGGATACCGCTCTCAGGACCATGCAGTCCCCTCAACCCGTTTGGGAGAGACTCACTACCGGTGATAGCATAGTTGAAAGAGCTAATTCAGTCAGCTATGCTATCGCCGAAATCAAAGAAACGTGTATCTTACTGCCGCTCAGGGGGGTTAACTGCAATCATCAAAGTCAGTTCAGCCGTTGAGGGTTCAGTTTGAGGACTGAGTCAGCATACTCACCAGTGACTCTATGAGAGATAGCCCGACAGAAAGATTTCTTTAGATGTCATCTCCATCCTCTTCTTCGACATCAGAGAGACGTGGAACCTGCCAATGATGTCGTCGGTTGTCATCGTCGTCCAGCACGAGCACCGCGAGGAGGAACAAAAGGAAGAAAAACACAAGGGTGGCTCCATCCGAGTCAAGACCTTCCATCTTGGCGGTATATCGATCGGTGAGCGTAGTAGAAAAATAGAAAGTTTGTTTTTATTCTTGATGGTGTAGTTCTGTTGGAGTGTCTGAGTGGTTGGAGGTACCAAGGATAGCTGACAGGGTTGAATTGGTGGGCAGCACTAACACTCGGTACTGCATTTTGAGAACCCACTTTGATATATGCTCAGCCCAGCTCATTCCCATTCTAATTCTAGGCTGCTCCCACTGAGTCACTGACCTTTCTCCTCGCTCCGACAACAACAGTGAATCACCAGCATGCGCTCCTGGTAAGTTATCTCTCAACTTTGATCTCTCGGTTCTTTCCACATATTCCTTCCATTTCATCATTCCCATCTTCTCTCACTAACCATCTTACAAGACAGTTGCTTGTCTTCTTCGTACCATTACCCTGTTTCTCCTTCAACCATCGCCTTGGAACAAGCAACTCTACTTCTTCCTTCACGACCAACGCAAGTTCCTTGGTAAGTTACTCTCAACTTTGATTCCTCGATTTCCCCACACATTACTTTCCTTTCATCATTCCCGTCTCCACACACTAACCATCTTACAAGACAGTTGCCTATCTTCTCGGATCCACTACCCTGCTTCTCCCTCCTTCAAAGATCGCGTTGAAACAAGCAACTCCACACTCTCTTCATCCTTCATCAACACACACTCCTTGGTAAGCTATTCCCCAACTTTGACTTTCGGGCCTCTACATATTCACTTCCTTCAATCATTCCTATATCCAGCCACTAACCATCGTCTAAGATAGTTGTTTGTTTTCTCCTATCCGCTGTTCTGCTTCTCTCTCCTTCCAACATCGCGTAGGAGCAAGCAGCTCCAAACTCTTTTTTTCTTCATCAACACACGCTCTTTGGTAAGTTACTTCTTGACCGTGGTATTTCTGTCCTCTAAATATTCCTTCCTTCCTATTCTAAATTTCACACACTGACCATCTTGTAAGGTAGCTACTTATGATCTGTGGTTCACTGCCCTGTTTCTCCATCCTTTAAATATCGCGTCGGAGCACGCAACTCCACAATCTTTTCTTCTTCCTTCAACATCTTCAGGGCTCCAACTTGGGAGTCACAACCACACATAGCATTCCTCTTTTGATTCCTCGTAACACCAGTTTGTTCTCTTATTCCTCTTGCTCCCCTATCGCAAACTCGCGCACCCTTGCCCTACCGTCACTATGGGAGGCAAAGCATTCTCTCGTTTGGATCCTCCTCTGGAGACTCCTCGCATGCCCAAGGAGACTTATCTTGTAGTCAAGAACCAACTCATTCGCACTCTTGCTCCAGCTTTCAGTTGGATCGACACGCCTATCGAAGGTCCTGGAAAGAAGGACTACGGCGACATCGACCTCATCGTCTCTGGCCTCATCGGCTCCGACATGCGCAAGGAAAGCATTCTCTTTCTCGTCAAACAGCTTCTTGGAGCCCAGGCTCAAATCACCGAGCCAGGAAGCGCCGTCGCTGCTCACTTTGCTATCCCTTGGCCCAAGGAACTCCCCTACCCTGCCGACTACGGAACACTTCCAACCGACGATTCTCATGAGCTCAACCAATCTACTACAACTCTTGGAGCCATCTCACCTGACTACACCTCTTCTTCTGATGTGTCGCGACCTCAGTCTGGTGCGCATGGAACACCCGATTCCAATGCCGAGCCCCTTACGCTCAAAGAACTCCGAGACAAGGGAAGCACTATCGTAAGTGAACTCTTGATTTTGTTTGTACATAGCATTGAAGAAAATAACTAACAATCACTCTCAGTTTCCTCTTGCTGCGGCCCGTCAAACTGCCCTTGTCCTTGCTCTGAATGAAGGCAACTCTGGTGGAGGTCAAAGCTCGCAAGCAAACTTCTCCCCTAGTCCCGACTCTGGAACCTTCCCGTCCACACCTACATCTAGCAGCAAGAAGAACTCAACCTGGTCCTCTCGAGGCAAGTCCAAAACACGCCTTCCACGATCTCGTAAGTATCCATTGTCTCACATTATTCATAATTCACCATGACTAACTATCTGCCTAGCCTCCTTTTCTTCTCTGTCGCACCTTATTAGCAAGCTCGGTCACCCTGGCCGGAACGCTGTAGATGGCACTGGCGACAAAAGCAAGACGGTAAAGCTATTACAGACCTACAATAAACTTATTATGGGCTAACTCCAATTGCAGGAGAAAACTGGATCTACAGTGCCAGACTTTATTTCAGACCCACCATCCGGTCCCTATATCCAGGTTGACGTCCACTTCTGTTTCGACGTTAAGGAGGCTAAGTACCTTCGATTTCATCAAGCTCATGGCGATATGTGGCAACTCCTTGGATCTATCATCAAGCCTTTCGGACTTACCGTGGATAACAAAGGGTTGTGGATTCGAATTCCTGAGGTTGAAATTGTCGACAGGAAGAGGGCCAAGATTCTTCTAACTTCTGTCCCGAACCAAATCCTGGACTTCATTGGCGTGCCAGTTCCCGAGTACTGGAGACCCTTCGCAGATGTCGAATCGATGTTCCAATACGTGGCCAAGTGCAACATGTTCTGGGTGGATCCCGACTATGCAATCGAACGAGACCTAGCCGCTGCTAAATCCAACGATCGACAGCGCATCTCCCACCGACCTGTATACCGACAATGGATCACCGAATTCAAGCCCCGCTGCCGTGAACAAGGTCTCTACTCAAAGGTCCCCACCACCCGTGAGGAAGTTAGAGACAAAGCCTTTGAGACCTTCAAGATCGAAACCGAGTACCACGAGCGACTCCGCGGGTTTATTTTCGAGACCCAGAAGACCGACATCGTCAAAGAGATCAAGGCCATCTTCCCCGCCGTCGCGCAGCCAACCAACCAGAAGGCTGTCCAAATGCGCTCCCTTCACATCAAGGCCATGAGGGAGATCATCATCGAGCAAGTCGACGAGTGGCGCTACAACATTGTAGCGCCGAACGGGCTCCGGCTCCCAAACGGCCTGTTCAACATGGACCGGGTCCGTTCTTATGCCCGGTCCATCGCGGACGAGGTCGCGGCCGCTGTCGCGGCAGGCCCTTCCCGTGGCCGCCCTGCCGCCCGTGGTGGGTCTTCGGTGGTTCGGGCTCCGTCTGCTCCCCGGGCTCGGCGCCGATCCTTCGGGGGACCCGCCAGCAACAGCCGATCGGCATCGGGATAGAGTCCCATGCTCTGGAATATCCCGGAGGCCGAAAGGAACCGATCTGCGGATTTCTGATTTTTTGTTTTGTTTTTAATTGTTGACATATGGTGCCCAGAGGGGGGGCTTTATAAGAAGTAGTTAATAAATGCAAATATTTTGATGAACCATGTGATATTAAACCATTGAGTGATGTGATTTTAATCATGACCTGTGGAAATACGGGGTCCTGTGTTTTTGCACATGGAAAATACCTCGCGCTGTGGGATTAATTTTGTGATCTTTTAATTGACTAGGTTGACAAGCGCGTATTTAAAAACAATTATTCTCTGTTTATTTGTTCTATTTCTTATGGTATCTCAGGCAGGGAGGTGTTTAAGCAGATGAGCCCTTGCTACAACAAGGTAATGAGGGTATCAGACTTGATGGACCTGCCAAGCCATCAGCGACCATGTGAGACTCCCCACCGCGGCAGGCAAAGATCACGCTATCGGGATCTTGCTTCAAGCGCTGCTTGTCTTGCTTGGTAGTTTGATCTTTGATGGCTTTCAAGTGCTTCATTCCAGTTCTCTTGTGTCCAGGGTCTCAGTGATTGCTGGGGACGGATGCTTCGACACTGGGGGATGCTTCGTCGTTGCTGGGCCATATTAGCAAAGGAAATAGTGAATACATCCATTGGGATTACTCTTTCAACAAGGAAGCATTATTGCATGATGGGATACGCTCCGTCCACTTCGTTACCTTCTGTCCGTATAGGAACTAACCTCATCGTTCTCCTTTCAACATGGAAAACGTCGGCTTTGTAGGTAGAGATTAATCAGCTAGCATTCACAGATCATGTTAATAAGTAAAACGCGTCTAGAAGGAGCCGGTGGGACCAGAATTAAATTAAGAAGTGATGTAGTAATTGTTGTCACCATGCCCTCTTGATCCCGTAAGTCCTCTAGCTCTAACATGTCTCGTTGGAGGGTCTGACACCTTGTCTGTGCCTTCAGCTAGACGTAAAAGATAGCGGCAAGTAGCCTTGCTAATCCGGCAGGTTTAATTCCTGGCGAGATAATGTTCAATGGCGGAGATTTGTTCCAGTACTGAACTCCGGCTCGTGCCGCCATAAGCGGACCTCTTCTCAACACTCCTTTCAAAGTCGAAGACGTCTACAACGTCAGCCCCGAACTGGGGTGAAATCTGCTTCAGGTCGGACAGCTCTAATTCGGCAATAGAGACACCCTTCTCTTCTGCCTTGCGGACAACAGCGCCAGCGATATGGTGCGTCTGCCGGAAGGGCACACCTTTTAGGACGATATAGTCGGCAACGTCCGTGGCGAGCATATCGGCCGTTAGGGCTGCCTTCATCTTCTCGGAGTCGATCTGCAGAGTACTCAGGACGCCGGCAGAGATACGCACGCAGTGTGAAACTGTCTTAACACAGTCAAGAAGTGGCTCTACTGACTCCTGGAGGTCCTTGTTATACGAGGTCGGAAGGCTCTTGAGGGTGGAAAGGAAGCCCGACGCCTATCCAAAGTCAGTCAGCTCACTTTCATATTTACGAGTCGGAAGCGAGAGGAACGGACCTGTCCCATGACCCTACCAGCCTTTCCTCGGATCAGCTCGAGGCTATCTGGGTTCTTCTTCTGCGGCATCAAGCTACTTCCAGTGCTATAGGAGTCGGCAACCCGGACGAATCCAAACTCAGCTGTCGAGTAGATAATCAGGTCTTCGCTAAGGCGGCTAAGGTGCACCATCAGCAGGCTCGACCACTGCAGGATCTCTGCCACGAAATCACGATCAGCAACCGCCGCTAGGCTATTGGGGTGTGTGGAGGAGAAGTCTAGATCTTTGGTGAGAAAGGCACGGTCGATGCCAAAGGGGTTCCCTGCCAGGGCGCCAACACCAAGGGGGCAGCAGTTAGTACGGTCACGGATGCCTCCAAGTCGTACCAGGTCGCTCATAAGATAAGTAGCGTGGGAGAGTAACCAATGTGAGAAGCGGACTGGCTGCGTGCGTTGGAAGTGAGTGTACCCGGGCATCAGTACATCGATCTCTGCTTTGGCGCGGGTAGTGCAAACCGCCAGGGCGGCGCGCAGTTATTCGGCTAGATCATCTAGCCGGGCTCGCGCCCAAAGACGCAGGTCGGTAGCGATCTGCTCGTTGCGGGAGCGACCTGTGTGAAGCTTTCCAGCGATGGCCGGGCCGATAAGCTCAGCTAGACGACGCTCGTTGGCTGTGTGAATGTCCTCATCAACAGCAGGATGAATGACAAATGTTCCATCAGCCCACTCCTTCTCGACAGCCTTGAGGCCTGTGGTGATCTCGCCGAGCTCCTCCTCAGTGAGGAGGTTGAGCTGTTGCAATGCCCTAGCAAAGGTGATGGAGCCCCGAATATCAGCCTCGTACAGCACCTTGTCGACGGGGAGCGACTCGTTGAAGACTACCATGAGGTCGTTCATGTTCTCTGGACAGTAGCATGGTCAGTATGCGGGAGTCGTGCGGTGGCCGGTTTGCGGCGTCGCTGTGCCGGGATGGACAAGGCATTACCGACCTGTGAAGCGACCGCCCCAGAGGAGCGTCGACGAGTTCGACGCCATGGTTAATGTTGGTAGACGCTGGCAAGGCCGTACAGGTAGTTGGGCAGTCAATATAATCCCTATATATGTTCAGAGTTACTCGATAAAGGTCCATCTCTCGATGGCAGCCGGCATCATAGTTGAAGGGCAAGCTTATGACAGTTAGTATTGTGCAACGAAGGGTAGGGACCGGGGTCGATTAACTGACTCTTTTTATGTCGGGAAGGTTGAAAGAGGAAGAAGTTTCCTTGCGTACAGCTTGGCAACTACTGTAAAGCACGTGTTCATCGTTATTAGAGTTCAGTGGCTAAGGCGATGTGTACACCTTACTTATTGGAAGAGGTTACTATTGGTAATAACATTGAAGAAGGGTTTAACCTTGGGCTTACAGTGTAACACATGAACCATATGTTGGACTTTCTCGACCTTAGCTAGATGCCGTTGTGTTCTCACTTGTCGCTCGAGGAGTGGCGGTCTGGAACTATCACCTGAGCAATGGGAAACATCCAAACTATCAACAAGGACAGGGCCAACGCCGCATGCCGCAGGTTTCTGGCTAGACAGCGCGCTGCAGACGAAGAGGCCTTCAGTGCCAAGAACGCCTCAGACCGACGGCTGTGGAAAGCGACGAATCTGGACAAGGCTCAACATAGAACTCCGTTCTAATAGCTATACAAGCATGAAATGTAATGGTGAAGATGGCCTCAATAAGCAATAATGGAGCGCGAAGGCAGGCAACTAGACCGTCTAGGGAGATAAATGTCCAACAGAAGACGCCGAAGCTAGATCAGAGCATCTGGGGGCATTGGGGTCCAAAATAAGAATCCGATATGAGCAATAGTGAGCCTGTCTTTGAATGCTTTTTGGACAAATCGAGGAAGTTTCAAGCTGTTTGTTGTTTTATACTGGGCTAGTCGTTCTTCCACACCCAGGTTCATGCTGGTTCCGGATCCAACGTAAAGTTTGGGCTTTTCGCTCAATTTGTCAACCATCGAGCATAAACTGCCCAATACTTCTCGTTCTTTGTGGTAGGTTCAGAAAGAACGACTGTGAAGGTGGATGGTTTCATGCCAGGATACTTTCGAGGCCAGAAGGGACAGTCCAAGGGCAGGATTCAACCAATGAATTGTAGACATCAACGTCCGAGAAAGCCGCTTGAAACTTGGGATTAATAAACCAAGGGGGTGCATCGATACACGCCAGGTTATAGACCTCTTGGTCCAACCGGCTGATGATGTCGGCCATGGTGATTTCGTTGCATCCGTCAAACTTGACGCTGGTCGTGACAGTCGATGTGAACAGGGGTAGGGTGCCTGAGTCGACACTGTCGAGGCAGGTTCGGGTATATTGTCGATCGAGTGTGATATTGACAGATAAGCCATCTCTATCCTGAGTCTTCAAAACTGTTATACACAAATAATACTTAGAAATTGTGGGACTAAATCCTACTAACCAGATATCTGTCGGGGTTCTGAAATATATCCCATGATTGTATGTATCAGAGATTTGTAGGGCTCGTGTGTTTGAGTTTGGTCGCCGTTTGCTATGATCATTGCTGCTCTATCTGGGCAATCCCCAGAACGACCCTCAAACGAGGATGAGTCCCACTGATGAGCCAGAAGGCGAGTTGCAGATCGAAGAAGTAGACGCTGAGTGGTTCGTTTTGGGGTTTGGATCCGTTTGAACGAAACAAGAAAGTTGAAAGGGATGTGAGCGGGGGACCAAGTTGAATCGATTGTTTCGATGTAGGAGCCATATAGAACGGGTCTCCCAGTCACCCTAATTTCCGGCCCGTTTGTGCGTTTTCTTCCCTTCCATTCACTTCCAACCTTGCTAGCTCGTACTCATTTCTTCCCACTAAATACCCTCGACTGTTTTTACTTGGGCCCTGACTTTCTCTTCCATTCACTCTTCCCTTCTTGCCTCTCTGGCTTCCCAACCTTCTTTCGATCCTTGATACCGGTAAGCTTTACTATCCATAGTCTCTCCAAGCCCGCCAGGTTCCCTCGTGGTCCATCCAGATCGCATTGCTATTTCTGTTCTTTCCTTTGATTCTCTTCTCCGTTCTCTGGCCAGAGACAGCAGCTCGATGCTGTCAACCTCATCCTCACGTCTTTGAAACTCATTCCGTCAACAGCTTCTCCCTTCTTTTTCGTCAACAGCATCGAAGCTCTTCGACGGAAACACTGTTCCCTGTCCAGCCGAAAAGAGGAGAAGCACCCAACATCCCAAGGAACAGTCGAACGAGAAACCCAAGTTCGCAGCCGTCGAGATGCCTCGGCGAACAGTCTCGGAGTTCCTCCAAGATATGCGAGACCGACTCAACCCTCGACGATATGCTGACATTGCAGCCGCTCAGCGTCGGCCACCACTAGCAGTGAGCATTCAACCGAGTCTCTCGTGTCTTTCGGGCAGATGATAAGGGAGAGCCGTGTGGCCCCTAAGCCTCCAGCTGTTGCGGGCAGCTCGTCTGACCGCGCCTTGGTTAACCTCCACTTATCAACTCGACTATCCGCCGACGTCCTCTCGGTGAGAGAGTTGTCATTCAGATCGTCAGTTGTGCTACTTCTCAGCCTTACGATCCAACTGGAGAAGCTGTTGAGCCAGACTGGTACCTCCCTGGTGCTCTGCAGGGCGCTGTAAGTCTAAAGATCTCATCCGTCGTCGACTTTACTCCGTTGGATGTTCAAGCTAATAGCATACACAGGAAGCTTATCCACAGAATTTCACCCAGGGGCGCTGCCTGAACGGCGATTTGTTCGTAGTGTAAGTCTATCATAATCCAACTCTTCGTCTGGTACTACACTAAACAGAACTTCCATACAGACCTTCCCACATCCATCGAGTCAGAGCTCAGGGGCATGAGTTCATGATCCCCCGCAACATGTTTGTTGGTCAGCCAGGCTAGGGGTTCCTGCTGCATTCAAACATCCCAGATATCAACGCTGATATCCTGACTCTTCTCCTTGAGATCCATCTGACTCCCAGTGGTCTCGTCGGTCACGAGGATGGAATGAACCTCCTCCTCCTCCTCACTACACTGTCCTTCGCCTATGAGCACGACATGATGAACGAGATTGAAAAGATCAAAGACACTACCAACCGCTACATCATTCTTCGAATGTTCTATCACAACCCCCATCACACTACTTTCTCTCTTGATGGTGAAGACGCCCAAGCCTACTCCAAGTTTTGTTCTGAAGAGATTTACCGTGCTTGGGTTACTGTGGGTAAGAATGAGCGACTTCAGAGCTTCCTGTCCCAGGATCATCTTGTAGATATGTATATCTGCATGGTGAAAGGGAAGTGGTGGTTCGCTCCAACTCGTGGATATCAAAAGGAGTTCCATACCCAGATTTTTCGCAAGTACAAGGAGGCCAGGCCCGACCTCATGCGCAAGTTCGAAGAAACCTTCAACACGTTTTCCGCCCGCACGGCTTTCGGAATGCATCACTGGATGCAAGGTGCTCCAGACCTCTCTGACTCCGAAGCTGCCAGCCAACAGCCTGGCCCGGGAACAGTCGCCGGCCCCTCGCGAGCCCCTGTGGACGACTACCCGTTCTTGCAGCCTCCCGTTGAGATCTCCAACAGCTCTGCCAGCATTGGACATCGTCTTCGCCACGTTCGCCGAGAAACCTCCGTCATGCAGCCTTCTCATCGGCCTATCGACTTGATCGATCCGACTGAATAGGTCATTTTCTGACTCCTGCTCGCCGAGGCTATGAGTAGAACACCCTGAGAGGTTCGATAGAGGGGTATCTGTCTTAGGTTATCCCAGGTCTATGGACCTGGTATCGGAGTGATGGATGCTTGATTCTAAGGTGGAATATGATATGGATCGTTGAGAACAGATGATGAGAAGATCAGAAGAACAACGACGTGAAGACAAGGTTTCCCCCTGATGATGAGGTCTCCATCTTGAATCACACACAGGGACAAGGATAAGGGGATTTTGATGGTTCCCCTGATAATAAGGTTTCCATCTTGAATTGCACTTTTTCAAGCATCCTCTACAGCTACATACAAACTATTGTCTTGGCAATTTTGGCCGCCAATATTACAATAGATTTGGTGACTCTATGTCAGTTTAGATGAGCCCTTTAGACTACTTTTGATTATATCCCAAAGTTTATGTAAACTTTGTGATGCCCTTCTTTCGAGGCCCTCCTTTCCTCGATTTAAAGCCGTATTCATACTATGCTTCAACCCATTCCAGCTTCGGTTCGGGCCACTGCCAAAGATTATCCTCCATCTGAGAATTATCGTCCAAATATAGGTTGGCAACACCCAGAACCGTCTCCTCCACCCCTTCAATCTTGGTCAGACGAGGAAAACGCTTCTCCTTATGTTGCATGAGCTCTTCCACGTGGCTATCCACGTCTCCGTTCTCTCCCTTGACATATCCATAGAGGCATAAATACTCCAGGTTAGGAGGCAAAGCATCGATCAACCTAAATGGAGGTTCTTTTCGTTCATACCATGCACCGAATATAGCATTGAGATTGAGGCTCAAGTGCGTCATGGCGGTGAAATCGTGTAGAGAGCCAATTGTAAAACCATAAGGTCGATCATCCGGGATATCCTCCTGCCAGAAAGGAAGTGTACTTGATTCTTTATCAAGCTTGAAATATTCCTCATCACTCTCTACCAGTTCCTCGAATGCACTATTTTCCCAAGAGGGAACATCTGAATAATCAAAGTCCGCGACATCGAGGTCTAATACTTTCAAGGTGCTTCGATGTTGATGCAGACTTTTGCCAACGGTTTGAGGCCGCATGTTCCAAGCTCCTATATCCATGTGCCACAAGCCACCTAGGGAAACTCGGAGTTCTTCGAGGACTTTGGATGAGCGGATCATCTTGCTGAGCGTCGAACCTGAAATTTCAGAGTGAATGAGATGGATCTTTTTGATATTGGAAGTTCCGGGTGAAACCAGGTCGTTGACTTCGTATTCCATGACACCCTCCATGCTTAGACTTTCCATGGCCGGCAGTTTGCCAAAGTGTCTGACATACTCAAGGAAGTCCACCTGCTCGTACACTCTGTTATCCAAAGGGTATTCCTTAACAAACTCAACACTCTTGAGCTGCTGTAATCCAAAACGACTAAGTTTTCCATAGTTGTTTTTGAGCAAATACTCTCTGAGGAGCGTAGGAAATTCAGCTATACGTAGCACAGACAGCTTCTCACAAAGAGAGAAGATGACGATGAGTGCAGCAACAGCAAACTCTCTTTCATTGTCGTCAAAGTCCTTTGCTTTCTTCGAAACTTCACCCAACCAATGCTTCTTCTTCCAAGTCAAAGCTCCAACAATCTTTGTCGTCAATGGATCTCCAAGGCCGAGAGATGCAACATGCCTTTCGAGAGCCGAGTGAGCCTCGTGATCCAGGTGACGATTGGGGCGCTTTTCACTTAGTTCTTCGCCACCCTCTTGGCGGACGAGATCATCGCCTTCATCGTGAAGGCAAGCATAATAGTTTGGCCAAGCCCATGTGTCAACGATGACCTCACGTAGAGAGTTTGCCTTGTTTGGGTCGGTGATATACGAGAGGATGAGAGGGTACAATCTTTCAATATCGTCTCGTCGGGTGACTGTGATAGTTTTGTAGGCCGGGGGCAAAGATGAGGTGAAGTTGGAGTAGAATCGGTATGAGGGAATTAGATTGTCGATCTGAGTAATGCCTTGAGCGTGACATAGTCTCACGATGTTTGACGATAGCGTTGTTAGGCAGAGCGCTCTCAAGGCCAGTGGTCTTACCCTGGAGCAGAGCATTTTCGATTCCTGTCTTGGAGTTGTATGCCCACAAGTGAGGTCATTCCAAGACTGTGGGCCTGGCTTGTAACGTTACTGAAGATCACAAGCGAAGACCAATCCATAATTCCGCGATAAGTTGTTGTTATCCCAACGCTAGCTAACAACACTAATACTATTCCAGTCGACAACGATATACGGCTTACTATATTCGAACCCTGCATATGCTACCATTATACTCGGCACAGTAATGACCGACTATCATTTATTCCGAAAGAGACAATTCAGTCAATCATTGTTTGCAATTGGAACGTCATGAGGTCTGCAGGTCTGTTGTCCTTGAATAGGTACGGACAGATCGGCCACCGTTTCTCGTATTTTCCTAACTAAAATGCTTGGGTTATGCAGATCTGTACCTGAAATACATAAATTACCCTGCATAAGTCTTGGAGACAAAAACACGATAAAAATACCTGGCGAATGATTTCCTTATTTTGGCGCATTATAGCTGAAACCCCGTTGACCCACCGTCAACGTCCTGGTATTTTGCCCTGTCATTCATAATTAATGCCAACGTCAGGTCATTAATGGACCAAGGCATAGAGACACCGCCCATAATTAGATACCTCTCTTCCTTGGATCATCGTCGTTGTTACATTTGCCCTGAGGCGAAAAAGAAAAGAATTCCGTCTTTACCATCTTGGCGGTCTCCATTATCGTTGTGTGACCTCACCGTAGAATGCTGGACCCTTAACACAAGTCATTATTAGTCACTTCGGCTGGACTCCAGATGAAGCGATAGACCCGGATCGTCAAGAGGGACAGAAAAAAAAAGGAGAACCTGGACATAGACTCTGTCGCTCGATCGATCAGCAGATGCAGCCCCCAATTTTTGTCCCAACATTTACTATGGAATAATGGTTGTAAACGATTCTTGCATGAATGTTTTTGGTGATGCTGTCTAGCTGTGCATTTACGACTGACTATTCAGATCAATTAATTGTCCGTGTCGTGGCACTTGTCTTGTCAAAGCTCTTGTTAGCTTGGTCCGTCTTGACCGTTATGACGTCTATCGCCAAGTAAGGGGGCAAGTTAAGGTATCCGTAGTCTACCCAAGTTAAGGTAAGTTTAGGGAGACAGAGACCAATTCTAGAAAAGTCGGGCTGCTGCTAAGAATAGCTTTCAAGGAAAAGTCTGGGGCTGGCGTTGGCAAGTCCCCAATTTTATCCATGCTGGCCATGCCAGCACTCAGACTCTCAGGGGACCGCCAGCAACTTGAGCCTCGGCCATGCCGTCTTGAGAAGCTCAATGCAATGCGGTGACATTTTTAACCTGTGCAACTGGGAGATTCTCAGGTGTTTACTGCAGTCGGGACCTTTCGCCTAACTGGGAGGGCCCTGGTTACCGTTGCACCACGGTCCACCAGCCCAGACGTTCCCCATCGAGGCCCATCGACCATCTCGTATTCACGGTTAGTCTCCGCAGGGCAACATTGAGATCATGGATCGCAATTGCATTGCTCATTGAGCCTGCGCCTCCAAGCTCCCCCGCGGAACCTCGGGTGTTGTGAGGCAACTGCCGGAGGCGGTCCCCTAGCTATGACATAGCGAGATTGAACAGCTTCAACATCTATATAAGACCAACAACATCGGCCTCTTATCTACTTTTCTTCACTCACCACTCACTCTCAATCATCTCAATCACTCTACAACTGCAACCCAAAATCTACTTTTAATTCTTTAATTAAATCACCAACTACAACCGCCAACATGCAGTTCAAGAACCTCATCGTCCTCGCTGGCCTCGCCTCTGCCGCCCCCAACCCCGATGTTGTTACCTTCAAGGGCACTGTTCTTCGCTCTGCCAGCCCTATTCACCACCAGCCTGTCCAGGCCTCTATGAACGGCCTTGCTGTCAAGCTCAACGACCAAGGCGCCAGCTGTGACCGCGGCGCCAAGGAGAACGACGCCACCTTCGTCCTCAACAAGAAGACCGGCGAGCTTCTCCTTTACTCTCGCTCCAACCCGCGCCAACAGCTGTACACGGATAGATCAGGCATGGGCCAGGGTCTTCTGGGATACCGAACTGGTGCCCAGCCTCTCTGCACCCGTTGTGAGCAGGACAAGTGGGCTATCAACAAGGACGGCCTCCTTCAGTACGATGGCACCAACTACCGCGCCTGCCCTCAGGAGGACGGTTCTTACACCCTCTGGGTCAGCAACGTCAACAACCCCGGTGGCAACAAGGACTGTGTTGCCGCCTCCATTGTCACCTCCAAGGTCGACGAGCCCGTTGGCTGCCTCTACTCCCAGCAGGGCCAGTAAATTCTGGACTCTGATGCTTCGGAACGTTCTACCTAGAACAACTTCTGTTTAACGTCACTGAGATCTTTTGAGATTTCGGCATGATCTTCACAATGCATATATTAGCGTCATGTTTCGGTTCAGTAGAGGACCTTGATAGAGAGTACATATTCAATTTGACAATTACATGATTATGCAAAAAACACTATTTCTCCATCTGCTATGACTGTAAACAATAGTCTTCATGAATCTCAAATAATAACCTGCTGGTGAAGACAAGGAGCAGTCTGAGCCTGGAGAGGTAGGTATTAGAAGACATGTCCTCCAAGGCTCAGACTGCCAAAAATAAAGTAAACTAAATGCTTCTCTAAGCTATTTCGTCTCGCATGCTTGTGGCAGTCAATTCTTCGGACACCCTGCCGGAATGAAAAGTTTATTCTGTTGTGGACGGGCCGCGCATGAATGTCGATCTTTCAAGCTCAGGTACGATCGGCCCTGGCAATTAGCGCAATTGGACCCTGGAAAACGTTGGATTAGTGACATTCATTCCAATGCAACCTGCGCTGGGGCCTGTTATTGCTGTTGCAGGGTCAACAAAGCTCAACGGTTACCGCGCGCAAAAGGAAAGTTAGCAGCTCGCTACCGCACAATTGTCTAAAAACCATTTGCAGAATAAAGCAAAAAATGGAACCTGCGTATTCGCAGGTGGCTGGATCTCTCCCGCCGGGAATTGAACCCGGGTCTCAAGCGTGACAAGCTTGCATACTGACCACTATACTACGGAAGATGAACTGGCTGAGCCAATTGTAGCTGGGGATTTGTTGAGATCGAGTGAGCATTTACGATCTATATACCCCTAATGTCTCTGAAGGTTCTAGACTTACACCTTTTGGTTCCAGATGTAACAACACTTTACTACGCTCATCTAACAAACCTCATTGTTTGCCCTGATGAGAGCTAAATTCTTATTCTTCGCTTTAACTCGCCTATAGTTAGCTTTGTTATCACTGGAGTCTGTGAGACTCTAATGCTTCTTTCATCTTTCCAGATTGTTATGCACAACCACAACCGCAAGTGGTTGCCCGTGTCCCACCACAACTTTCGACCACAGAAGCTATAGGGTTTATGGTATTTATACAATACACGATATAAATGATAAAGGTACAAAGAACGTTTGGTTCAATTCACTAAAAAGGTTATGAGTGAGCCAACTCATGCATTCTTTCCACGCCGAATGATGATGCCTTCTAGGTAGAAGCCTGCTACGTTTAGGCAAGAATCCTGCGAAGTTCTGTTCATGATTCTAAGCACTGATTCACTTCGGTAGTCTAGCAATACTACGATTTATATCTCATACGGGATCGGATCACGGAAAATCCACGAGAGAAGTGTTAGAGTACTCTTTTGCGTATTCGTACCTAAATTCGAAATAAGGCAGAGTCAGATAGCCGGACAATTGAATTTCCTAGCTATTGTCAGACCTTTTATAGCAATAGAGAGACTGCCAAGCTCTCTTTCAAAGGCCCTCAATCTGCCCGAAACTAAGACAAAAGGGTGGCTTGATGACTATCGAGTTTTTTGATCGTCATCGAGGCCAACCATAATAGCGATAACCCCCAAACCAAGCACAAAGGAACCCAGCTTATGGATTGTCACTGCAGAATTTCTGATCACCAGACATGTAGGTGTAGTAGACAAAAGCCAATGTCTCCTTCGAGGTCTCGCTTCTTCTTCAGGAAGGAAGTCATGAGAGCTGGTGGCTTTCACAAGCACTGCTCTTTGATATCTACTAGAGTGAGAACTAGGTAGAACAGCTTGCTGTACTTGTATTCAGGTGCTTTAATATATCTTACTTCTCGTATGACCATTCTTGTGTATATGTAGATTCAAGACCAACATGTATTTTCAGATCAAGCGAGAAATCGGAAACCAAATACGTAAGTACTCAGATGACTACGTGACCAATGAATAGTCCTTCATAGAAATTGTTTCTGGCAGACGTATAAATGTCGTGGCCTATGTAGCATTGTCCCTTGTTTTTCCTGCCTGCACACTGTCTCTTTATTCTGGTTCAACTGAGGCCAAGATCTTAGACAGCTGGTAAACCTATGGTTCTTATCTTAGACGGGTAGTCCTTGGCTTCTAATTGGTAGTAGAAGCCCGCTTACAGACCTTCGCGACTGATTCATCTATTGTCTAGGTATTGGGGAAGAAGTCTCCCTGCCTATTCCTGAAATTACGCGCCCTGGTTCCCAGGCACGTGCTGTTGGAGTGCTGCCTTGGGCACGCCTACCCAGGGAGTGGAATCTCAGAGCCTTCCTTCACAACTTAGATTTTGACAGCGACACATCCGACGCTGCCCGCGAAGGGTACTCAACAAAATACCACTTTTCAGCACACAGCTGTTTTACCTTCGCTGTCTCTTCTCGAGTACATCGAACTCTCTATTTCTCTGTTCTATGTACCATCGTCCCTTTTCAAATTTACCTGAGAACCATGGAGTCCCAAACTGCGTATGTTGTTGGGTGGGAGTGGCCCGACGGATGCGACGATATGGCCGTCTATGAGAAAGAACTTGAACTACCTGTTCCAGGGGAGGAGCCCCCGATCCCTCTTGTTCCTTGTAAGTCACATTTACATACCAATTGAGTTCTTTACGCTTCAGTTCCAATCAATGTATCTGACAGTAGGTTAGGGGAAGAGCTGCAAAGGCTGCAGGACGTGAAGGAGAAGAGGCTGTGCGAGTTGAGTCGTGAGATCCATCAGGGCCATTACTATGCTTCCCTCCCAAACTCAGAGATAGATTGGTCCCTTGAGGGCCGAAACATTTGTCGGATCGTCCGGTGCCCATTCTATGGGCATGAGTTTGAACCGCCTGCTGCCTCGAAGCCCATTTGCGCAACGTAACGCACAGAGTAAGTACATGTCATGAAGTCAAATTCCTATCTAACATCTTCCCATCTAACATCTTCCCAGCGACTGGATGCATGGTACCAGTCTGAGGAGGCAGTGTTTCCCTCGGGCCCCCGTTTTCCCAGAGTTCCGCCTCTAGATAGCAACCCAGAGGGTAAGTTCTTATAAACTTCAAAGATCTAAGAGTTAGGAAAACTAACAACAGGTTTTTTTTTCAGATGAAGTAATCGAAGAACTGCCTGGGCGGAGCAGTATGGGCTTGACCCAACCCAAGAGCCCAACTCCTGAACCGCGCGACGCCGGAGTCCTTCCTCCGTCAGCCTCTCTCGTCTTTGCTTAGGATGCAGAGATCCCAGATTCTGAGCCCGAGCGAGAAGAGGATCACCGAAGCCGTGAGGAAGAACTCCTCACCAACTCACCACCCCGTCCCGCAGGCAACACAGCTTAGTCATGGCTCTACAGTTACACCACGGTCCGCCAACCCAGGGGGGCTTTTGTGCTTTGGGGAAAGCTTATATCAGGGCAGCAGATGGGTTACAGAAGAACCATCCTCTAAGGCTTAGAGTACCGAAATAAAGTAGCCTAAGTGCTACGCTAAGCTGGCATAAAGTAACGAAATTATTCCGTCTCTTATGTTCTCAGCAGCTAAGCGCAGCGGAGTCGTGGTGTTTAAGCCTGAAGAGGTTTCACTACAAACCTTGACTCGAATGCCAATCACTCAGTAACTCCATCTCCAAAGCACCCATCCAACAAACCCAAGCCCGGTGATCCAATGCCCAGCCGCTTTATACCTAAGCTCATCACCTCCATGCATCCAAACGACTAGGCCATCGCCAATCCTAACAACCGACAGAATAGCTGAGAAAGTTGTCACAGCACTCTCGTTTCCCTGCCATTGAAGCGCCATCAACGCTGCACCATAAGAGATCTCACGCAGGCCTTTGAAGTACATGAGCGGCGATACAAAGCCGGGTTCAGTGGGTGTTTTGCCAGGTTCGAGAAGAAGGCCGACATGGCCATACTCTGCTCGTGGTGAGTAGAGAGCCATTATACCGCGGCCAACGCATGCGGCGCCGAGGATATGAGTAGGTATGGATGAGAAGGCTGTCATTTTTGAGGCAGTGTGTAGGTGAATTGAGACGGTGGTCTAGCGAGATGTTGGATAATTAGTCGGGGTTCTAAGTTGAGATGTCAGACATGGACGCGAAGGATCGAGGGATTATGGAGTCTGCTTACATATGAGGATCACTAGGTCAACGACACTACTAGGAATTAACAATGCTCTCATCTAAGCTCGAGGAGCATATATGGTCTAAATAGTGATCTAAAATGGCATAGAATGGCCAAACCATTTCGTCTCTTATCGCAGCGGCCAAGGTTTCTGACGCCTTGATGCGACACTCACATCGGTGCGGCAGACAAGAGCAGCATCCTCACTGCAGAGTAAATATGAATCCGAGCGCTCAAATTTTCGTAATTTCTATGGTAGTTCGTTGAAGTCCTCGCTACTGTGACTTTCGTTTTTGACACGACCCGATAAATTTCGCCTCTCCCATTCGTTTATTGGTATCACAAAGGCTTACTCCAACCTCAAATCCAAAGCCGCTTTCCATATCTCTACTCGGTGGGCATCATCCACAATCCATCGCCCAGGTAATGCGCGTCCTCAATTACGGGCCCCTTGCCCTTGGCCTTGACCTCCTTCGTTCCTGCGACAAGCGTTCCTACAGCACAAGCCTCTTCCTTGCCCTCGGCTATGACAACCACAGGTTCGCCCTTGACCAGCTCTCTGCTCCATCGGAAATCGTCTTCCATCTTCTGGTCCATCTCCTTGCCCTCCTGTACACCCTCGGGTGAGCCATCGGCGGGTAGTCTGCCACCGGGTGAGGTGAGTCCAGGGGCCATGAGGGTAGCGCCGGAGAGGACGAAGCGGATAGCACCGCGGTCGATGCGAATGCTAGGGAAGGCCTGAGGGAAGCGGTGGACAAGGCGTAGGTGAGGGATAAGGATGCCTGTGAGGTCCTGTTGGTAGAAGATGGGTGTTGAGTCGAGGACGTAGAGGGTGTTGCGGTCGGTAAGCTTCATGCTGGAGAGGGAAGCCTTCTTGGGCATGATCTCGTCGATGTAGTTGTTGAGTAAGGGGTATGTGTCGAGGAGGTTCTGGCGAAGAGATCGCTGGACGGACGACTTAAGCTTTTGCTTGGGCGAAGGCTGGATTCTGCGACGATGTTAGCTACGAGCTTGAGAGGTTTGATCGCGGGGCATGTACTCTTTCTTGAACATAATTGCGGTTTAACGACTGTGCCGGAGAGAACAGAGAATGGTTGATATAAAGGAAGTGTTTCGAACGCTGATGAACGGAATATATAAAGGGTAGATTAAGTCTCGTCGAAACTATGTAGAGTCGGGTCTTGGTGGGGTGGGCAGTTGGAGCTGGGAAAAGTCAAGTCGACGAGTGCCCCGCGGCATCGGGCGTGGCGGGGTAAATCTCGAGATGCAATAAGGGAGGTAGACCAGTTCTACTTGGCGATGGCATTCAATCACGACACAACGATCAGCATATAAAATGAATTTACGAGATAGATTCAGCAGTATAAATTTATGATCCTCTTATTATCTTGCGCCTTCGCTATTGCGGGCGAATCCTGTTCCCATTCGTAATCGTTATCATACATTAAACCTTTGAACTTATTGCCCCATCATTAATAATGGAGGGGTCGTCTAAACCAGCACCATTTATCCCTTGACAACGTGTGAGACAGTTCCGTCATCCTTGAGGTGGACGTTGAGTCGGTCCTCCTTGAAGTCCTTTGTAACCATCATTCCGGGCTCGATAATGCGCGTCTCCTGGGGGAGGTCTCGCTTGGCAAACACCTATATCCCGACACGTTAGCGTCATGCTTCTATGTAGGAAGTATGAGGTGTGTAAGGTGAAAGCTTACCGTCTCGGTGGAAGACTCCTCATCGGAAAGCTTCTTGCCGACGAGCTTGTTCGTCCACTCATCGGCCTTGTCGCCAGAAGTTGAGTTGATACCAGGAACGACGAGAGGCATGATGTGTGGTTTTTTGGGTTTCTTTTAGGTGGTGATTTGTGAAGTTGTTTCCGGTAGAGTTCAGTGGAATTATAGAACAAGAGGGAGATGGTTCAAGGTATGGATTGCTTGCTTTTATACCTAAAGCTTGTTGTATTACCACAAGGAGAAAGCAGGAAGCTCAAGCCCAAAAGTTGATGACGTAGACTCACATGGTCATTCCCCAGATTCCTTTCGATTGGCTGCTCAACAAACGTACGAAGCATGACGTGCGTGTAAAAGAGAAGGAGGGGTTTGACATCTTATTCATTCAGATCTCGGATTTTTTTGCTAGAACATCTCTTGTTTGTACGGGTCTACAGCGATGATGTGTCTTGGCATGAGGTTTATGGTTTAATGCTTCGCTGTCAACCTCAGGTACAGGGCACTGACCACTACGCCCCTGAACATCACCATAGGTACTCTGCACTGTAGAAGAATATGTGGTCACCTCTATTCGGCTTGTTCCGATGGGATACCGCGACAATTGAATATCATCGGAGAGTATCATAATTGACGTTGACACGCGACTGGGCAGGCCAAGCCTTTTAATATCGAGATAGAGGCGTTGAGAGGCTTCGGGAAGCGCGACAGGGACCCATTTCAGCTTGCGCATCTCAATGGACCCAGCCAGCCCAGCCCATAAATATAAGCAGAGGCAGTGTAAGCATGAAATTTCTGACCGCCAATACAAGGTTAATTCGTTCCTTACAACGATCATTTGTCTTGGTCAATGCTTGGATGTATTTGTTAGGGCGGTCGTCTGATGTTTTCTCCCAGGAAACAACCAGACTCCAAATTGACCAGTTCAGTCTGAAACAATCGAGAAATGAAACCAATTGTTGTCAATGTCTATCATGCTCCTTCACCCCACAACCGTCGTCACACCAGCCGTAAGTCCCTTGTCGTTTATTGGTCGTTGCACCGCCATGTCGTTAGATGCGAACGAGCTGGAAATCCGCCATTTCAGCCACTTGAATCAGCGCTTGCGGGCTTCTTCGTGCTTACTGTACTCATGCGCAAGGGTTCATCCCATAGTTTGAGTGTTCAAGTTTCAGTTAAGAAGCAGAATAGAATACCATAGTAACTTGTCACTACGGCCAGGTACAGTCATAGGCATGCTGGTGCTCTTATACCGAGAACTGCACAGTACTGTAGACATGTCTCATGTTGGCATCTACAGCCTCTCTTTGTCTTGCATGCCCAGCCCAGCCAGGTCTATTCATGGCTACCTAGTGGGTTTCTTTCTACAACAGAGGATGGATGTTAGTTCCCACTGCATGCCTGCACCATCAGCAAAGCAAAGCATCAGCATCAGCCGTCATTATGGGCTTGCGGCTGGCCTTCAGCTGCACGTGTCTATCAACCACCAATATGTATACTCAGTATTAGACGTTACCTACCTTCATGTCAAAGACATCACCAGCAGTACTTAACACAGCCCTAACATCCTCGAACAAAGACGCCAATCTCCAATCCCCAATGCAATTCAACCCTACCCACCAAGGACCCTCAATCTCTTCTCATCCTCTAACCCCTTTCTGGTTTAGTCCATTGTGGCTCATAAGGATCCGTCTCCTCATCTCCCCTTTTTTTAGCACAAGCACGCTGTAAGATCCCCATAATAATAATAACAGTGCAGTGCCGTACTGTAACGCTCTCTTCCCAGGCCCAGTAAGCAACGCAAAAGCCCAGCCCCAAAGCAAAGGCCGCCTCACCTCCCCTGGCTCCTGCCTCTGACTTACGAGCCCGTCTGCTTTTTTCTTCCAAGGTTCAGCCCAATAGAACGGACGGATAATCCCTTCCCATTCGCTTTGCTTCGTTTCGCTTTCTTTCCTCCTCTTCCTTGATTCTTCTCTTTCTCCATCCCCATCAACCACCAGAACAACCTCCCCTTTTTAGGATTGAGCGTGCGTGTCTTGGACCGTATTCCTTACCGACAACACACTTAAAAGAGCTTGCTGGGCATTCTCTCGACCGCCACCTTCCCCCGTCGAAAAAACAACAAAACCGTTTACCTCCAATATGCGATTCTCAACCGCCGTCCTCTTCGCTGGCAACGCCCTCGCTGCCGTCCAGCAAGAGTGTCTCACAAACCACAACGAGGACCTCGCCGCCTTTGCTGACTGTGCCAACAAGGGTGCTCTCTCTTTCTGCCTCTCCAAGCTCAAGGAGACCGACGAGGCTGCCCTCAAGACCTGCTACAGCTCTGCCGGCTGCTCCGACGAGGATGCCGCCCGTGAGGCTCACTACACAATCGAGCGATGCTCCGAACTCGCCAAGGCCGGCGAGCTAAAGAAGCGCTACAACGCCGCTGTCATGCCGACCCTGATGCCCGAGGCCGCTGGCATCACTGATGCTCCCAAGCCTACCGGTGAGCTCAAGAAGCGTGCCGATACTTCGAAAGGAGAGGCTTGCTTCGAAACCTTCAGCAAGTCGACCAGCCAGTGCGATCTTGAGACCGTTTCGGATAAGACTCAGACTGCCACCTGCTACAGCACCGAGATCAAGACCAGCACTTGCAAGAGCTCTGTTATCTGCACACTCGACGCTGCTGCCGAGGACATTTGCATGACCAAGAGGGAGATGGACACCGCCGGTATCATCATTGCCATCGTTTTTGCCGCCTCAGCCGCTTCCATGCTCGGTTACCTCACCTTCATGTGCTGCCGTGACCGCAAGGAGCAGAAGCGTCTTGTCGCCAAGGCCGAAGCTGTTTCTCTCGCCCGTGCCGCCACAAAGAAGCAGCGCGCTGCTCAGCGCCAGCCTCTCGTGCGCAACGCTTCTGGTCAGTCCGCCCCCGGTGGCGGCAACCCCTTCCAGGACCGAATCTAGGCGGAACGGTCCCGTCGGGGGAGGGCTTTGGGAACAAGGCAGCTGCAGCCAGTATTCGAGGAGGGTCCATATCCAAACTGAATTCTTCATATATACGACAGCGGGCTGCCTTGTTTCCGGCACTCTATATCTTTATAATGCCTGTGTGATTGCCAGCGCGGGGAAAACATCCGAGGCTTGGAAAACCCTCAGAGCCATGGATAACGTCTTTTTTTGGTACCTTGATATCAGGCCCGGGGGAACAAACCTTACATGACATGTTTGAGTATTTCGGAGCAATGGGAAAGGATAAAGTCTGCTACTTTACTTTGGAGTGCGAATGTATCTATTTTATCTACCTTATGAATGGGGACGGAGCTAGACGTTGAATTAAAGTATTACGTGTACTTCCATTATGCTCCTTCTGGTTGTTCACATGTTGCCCGTTGTGGGTTTCTACAACGGTCCCACGCGGCACGTAACTTACACATAAAGTCAAGAATTGACGAGTTCAGAGACCCCTTGAGGTTGGTCTGCCAATCATGGTCATCGCAGCGTTTACTCCCAATCGCTTGTTCATTGCAGACACCTTCATATATAATTGGTGATGCCTTACCTCTCATACATTCACAGCGAAATCACATACAGTACAATAGCCCACACCGGAGCAAATGCTTATTATCTGGTACTCGAACAAGATTCTTTCATTTGAGATCAGCGGTCATTTCACGCCACTCGTCTTTCCCAATCCTTTCCTTGCGTACTGCTTCATCCGGCAGCACATTATCGTACGTGGGTATCCATGTTAGATCTTCCAACAATCCTCTCAGAATCTGTAAGCAACATGCCTCCTCCATAAAGTGCGAGATTTCAAGGCTTCCTCAAGATGGACCAACTCTGCTTCACGTATGAGATGCACGCATGAGCTCAAGGTAGACTAATAGGCTACTGAACCTTTTCCCTGAAGGTCTAGTGGGCCGATGTGGGATACGATCGACGAACCTCTTGTGTGCATAGAGGGAGTACTCATGTCACTTCCAATTGCACCAAGTGGACTGCTGCCACGCACCAGATCTCTGATAGACAAAGAGTCGCCGCTAGTTCGTTGACTTGCCCTGCCCCTCTGGGGTTTGTCCTACAGTCCCCCACGAAGTGTTGCTTGGCCCATCAAAGGACTCCCGATCTCACCTGGAGCACCAACGGATCTATGTCGTCCAACAAGCCCATCGTTCAGATCAGGTTCCCATCGAACAGTATGTTTGCTTGGGCCTGCTGCATCACGTCGGATATCGAACGTGCCACCTCCGTTGATCGGGTTTCCCTCCGTCTCACAAAGGTTCAACAAATCGAGTTCTGAGATGCTGTGGTCGCCTGACATCGCATCAATTCTCGACTTGAGTGTTGCAATGTCAATGTAACCTTCTGAGTCTCCCGAGCTGGCCAATTCCTTGCAAGCCTGGCAGAGCATCGCGCGAACGGTCACATACCTAGGCTGCGCAGGAGCTCGAATAGAGCTCATGGCAGAGATCGGGGACGTCATACCAAAGCCAGGAGGTACACTCGGTGCACCCCATCCAGGGTTGTTAAACCCAGGAGGAGGCAAAGGATGTCCGCCAACAGTAGGTGGGCCCCAAGGGTTGTGCGCCAGTGGAAAGGCCGAAGGTAAAAAAGGGCTTGTGGTGAAGTCGCCGCGCGGTCCTGGAGGCTGATTTCGTAGGCTACCCGGATTGATCTCAGCTGTAAGAGGTTCGTCATCTTCAAGAAGAGCTCGACTACCTAGGTGCGCAGTCTCGTCTTCTTGGTCGTCAGATGTGCGACTTTGGCTGAGGCTCCCAGGTCGTCCAATGGGTGCTGGTCGACGACCTATGGGTTGTGATGGAGTCGGGGGCGCGTCGAACTGTAGTGAACTCTGGCGGTGATGCGTAGGTGGGGGAAGATCTGTCGGCAATGGGAATCCGCCCATGTCGAATTGATCAACAGGCTGTGAGAACCCTGGGGGCATGGGAACAGGGAATCCGCGAGGTGGTCCATTGATACCAGGAGGGGGCATCATAGCACCAGGGCTGTGTCGGAAACCTGAAAAGATGGCCTCGTGAGGCATACGGTTCCCGAAGCCTGGTGGTGGTGGATGATGGTGAGCCAATCCAGGGGGTGGTTGCATGCCCATCGGGGGCATCTGGAAGGGAGATTGTCCGTGCATCCTTGGTTGTCCACTCGTGGGCGAAACAGAATAAGAATGCTGCGTACTTGCACTTCCATGGCGCTGGCCAATTGGCCCAGGACTCATACGGGGTGTCATTGAGTGAGGTGAGGGGTCTTGACTTGTACTTGAAGTTGTGGCTGACTGCGAGGGCACATCTTGCTGTTGAGACGTGGTTCGGGGTCGGATCGGAGTTGGTGCCTTGGATAACACGGGGGTTGCGACTGGTATCTTGGGAGACGCATAACTTGCCGGGTTTGAAGTATGCTGTGGTAGAGCGGTAGGTACCGGAGGCTGTGAGCCACGCTTCGGGATCTGGATAGGTTGCGATGGGTGACTTGCCGCTTTTTGAGCAGCCGCCTTCTCTTCTCTCAACTTCTCTTTGGCCTCTCGAGCGGCCTGGGCATCCTTTTGAGCCTTGGCGGCACGGGCTTCCTTATCCCTCTTGTCGCGCTCTTGCTTATCCTTGCGTTCTTGAGCTTCGCGCTCTTTCTGCTCTCGAGCCTCCTTGTCTCTTTGTCGCTGTTCCTCTTTGAGCTTCTTCTCTTTCTCCTTAGCTTCTCGAGCTTTACGTTCTTGTTCGGCTTGTTTCTCGCGTTGCTCATGGAGTCGTCGTTGTCGCTCTGCCTCTTTTCGCAGGCGTGCCTCTTCCTCGGCCTTCTTCTGCGCTTCTTTCTGCTTTCGTTTCTCTTCAGCCCTGGCTTTCTGTTCAGCAACTCGTTGCCTTTCAGCTTCTAACCGTGCAGCATCTGCCGCAGCCTTCTCGGCTTCTTTCCGCGCTTTCTCCTCGGCCAATGCTTGCTTCTTTTGAGCAGCCTTGTCCTTCTTCTTCTGCGCGTCCTTGGCTTTCTTAGCTTTCTTGAGTTCGGACTCTCGGTCCTCTGCCTCGATTTCTTCTAGTAGCCTTTGTTGACGTTCCTTGGCGACCTTCTCCTTGTAGGCGGAGAGAACCCGTTGTTCGAACATGCGAGCGGCGAATATCTGGAACATGCGACGGCCTTCTTCCATTCGTTGCTCTTCTGTCATTTGGTCCTGGCAGCAACACTCAGTATGGGACTGGGATGGCATCACAGACGGGTTTGAGTATACCTCTTCCTCTTCATACTCCTCGTCCTGGCTATCGTCATAATCTTCTTCCTCGTCCTCTTCTTCGTCGTACTCATCTTCTTCAGGAGGAGGGGGTGGATTATGAGGGTTGGAGTATGAGCCATTAGGGCCATTAGGGTGACCGTAGCCTCGTGAAAAGTGTTCGCGAGCGTCTTCCTCTCTTGCCATCCGACGTTCCGCAAGCTGTTCCATCATTTCGATGAAACGCTTGCCGTCGTTTTTAAGAAGGTCATCCGCCACGGTGAGAATACCACCTAAGTCCATGTTACCATATCTGCGGAGAAGTGATTCTAGGAGCTGCGTACCCTTGACTTGCAGGCTGTTGCCAAACGTCAAGAAATCGGCGACGTCTCGCTCGTGTGAGGTTTGGAATTCTTCGGGAGGTTCGTCGTCGCTATAATCGTCGTCCTCCACTTCGTCTTCACTATAGACCTCTTCCAGCTCCTCCTCGTCTTCGTCGTCGCCCACATGTTCTACTATCCGGCCTCGGGAGGGGGGTCGGTTGGTATAGCTCGATGGTAATCCTCGTCGTAGAGCGAAATCGCGGGCCGATGGTAGCATCGGTGGTCCCTCGCCCTGGTTTGCGAATTGTTCAAGCTCCAGGTAGTAGGCGTCGTAAAGGCCCTCTAGTTCTTCCTCAATCGCAGTCCGCTTTCGTCCACACACAGTGCAGCTGCAAGTGTGCTTCTGTTGTTCTTTCATCTTTTTGAGAACAGCGTCCTTCTCCACCTTGACCAAGGATTTCCGCTCATCTTCACCCAATCCAAGCCAGAATGCTTTTATGCGTTCGCGCTCTTCTTGGTTACTCGTACTCCATATCTTGTCGCGTGACATGCCAGCGCCTTGCGATAGATTAGGATGCGGTTCAGGTTCGAGGGCTTCTGGAATTGGCGATGTGGGGTCGGCAGTTGTTCCCTTCTTCTTCTTCTTTCGGTTCTTCTTAGATCTAGAATCCGAGGGCAGGTGACCGTTCGTAGACGGCCCTGTATTAAGTTCGCTTTCCAGGATGTACTCAAACTCATCGTCGCTTTCGACTTCCTCGTGGTCAGCGGGGCCGCGGCCGGACATAGAGCCCGCACCAGCGCCATGGCTAGATGCATTGTCGATGTGTCCATTCGCAGCTTGCTGGGCAGCGGCTTTCGCAGCGGCCTTTTGTCTACGCTTCTGTTTCTTGCGGTTGATGGCGGGAGCAGGTTCATTGTCGACGTTAGAAACGTCTAGTGGGGGGTCGCTTGGTTTGGCAGTTGTGGGGGTCGAAGGCAACGAAGACTCAGAGGGGGTTCCCTTTGGCACGGTAATGAACTTTGAACCATCCTTGTTGGTGTATTTAGATGTGTTTCGTGGCGATACCGGGGTTTGGGCAGCCGGTCTTTGGTTGTTGGCCGGCATCGTAGGTTACGGAAGTAGGGCAGTCGAGGGCATTAAGATGTTGTGCGCGACACGTGGCTGTCGACGGGAGGACGCTGTGGAAGGAGAAGGTGTCTGCAATACGCGAGTGCGTGTCAGCTTTAAAGCGGCAGGAGCTGCGCGTCTCGAGAGGGTGAAGTCGTGGTGGTTAGGCGGCTGCGGGAACGAACGTTGCGGGTGGAGGGTCTGGGGGCGGCTCAAAATGAGGCACTCACAGTCGGAGCAGCAGCCAAGATCAGGGTTAGACTAGGTCAGCGATGACGCCTGCGGGGAAGAGCACAATGAATGCAAATGTACGATAACTATACAAGGCTCTTCTGAGTAATCCAGACCCAATATATACCGAGCCAATTTGTTGCAGTGGCTTTGTTTGGTGTTTGCTTGAGGCTTCAATGCTCAAGGCTCAAACAGAGGATGGAAGTCACTATTTGGTGGAGTTGCATAGCACATGTACTTTCTCATGCAGCCGAACAAGCCCAGCGACACTGTGATGGATGTGGTTACTGGTCAGGCACGCATCTGATTGACGGGTTATACCCCACTATTTCCTACAGGTAGCCTGGCGCGGCCTGGTGTGATCTTGCACGTGATGCTGAGATCTGGCGATTTGGTGGAAGCGGAAAGTGGAGTGGGGGTGCAAACAGATCCAATACGGTACCTTGATGTCAAACGTCACTTCCTTTCCTACCCGTCTGTCTGGGGGCTACCCTGAACCTGGGGTCGAAAGAGATGACATACAATTGTTGTCGAGCGTTCAATTCACAAGACCCTATTCTATCCTTCATACTGAGAATTAATTCAATTCATGTTTTGTACGTCCTTAGTTACATAATTGATGAAGCAATCCAGCAACAATGATTCTTTTGTACTTGTTAATTCACAACAACCACTTCCCTTCGAGAATCTTCCAAGCTACAGCAAATCATAGTAATCGGCTTACAGTTAAAGGACAATAAAGTCAATCATCGGTCACCAAGCCCGGAACTCCATACCCATGGCCCCCGTTTGCAACGCTTGCAAACGACTTCAAGCCCCTTGAGACACATTTGCTGACATGGGCAACGGGGCTGAATTAGGATCTTCGCATCTGATACTGATGTGCAGAACAAACTTGACCGGCAGCATGACGACGCATTATTTAGCACCACCATAGCTGCCGACGCTGTACAACGTTCAACATGACAAGTGCAAAAACGCAAAAAAAGTCGTCAGAGACAGATTCATTGACTCGACTCTGTCTGTAGCTCTCAGGTCATGTGGAACAGGACCGCAGCATTCTTTCATTCATCTCGTCGGGCAGACTCATGGGTGTGACAGGACGCCAGATTGAGATGCCGCCGTGCTGCCCCCTTGTCAATGCATGTCCCAAACGACGGAGGACAGCATCTACGGCAGAGGACAAATGTTTCGGCTCTTTAGCCAAACATGGGCAAAAGAGTCTCAGATGCTGAGATGTCCCGTACAAAGGCCGTTTGGGGTACCACCCAGACGTAGCAGAGCGATCGGGAGAGGAAAGGAGTGCGATCTCTGCCAACCATGTGGAATGGAACATTCAATATGCAAGTGAGACTATACCTAATCACTCATTGACTATTGAGGTGCTGACAGCTGTATGTGTGCATACTTTCATGGGACGAAAGATCATGGCATAAATCCCTTAAACGCCACGGCCTCGTAGGGCAGAGTAAGGCATGGCTTATTGTCACATCGGTCATGAAGTCTCGCATTGCTGTTACATACATGTAAGCGCAAGGTAAACTAAGACGGATTGATGCGATAATCGGCAATGCCCGAAGCGTAGTGTATGCTGTCATCAGTCACCGAAGCGGGTAGCAAATGAAGTTTTCACAGAAGAGGATACTGATCCTTGAGAACATACGTTTGTTTGCAAACAAATTGTCAGCAATGGAGTCAGTCGGCGTTTGTCAGGACTCCGAAATCCAACAGCACGTCAGTTTAGCGTGAGGGAGCCAAGGGAACGGAGCACATACTGAACGGGATCATCCGTACGGAGAAGTTTATGTTTATGATGCCCTTGGTAAACGCGGATGAAATATCCAGACACGAAGTGCAACTGCTAGGATTCTATTCTAGGGGACCTTTGAAATGATGCACTGCTCGACAGCAGCTAATGAGCGTTCAGTACTGACTGGTAGTTCATCCTAGCCCCTGGTCTGGTTCCTGTTTTTAGCTTACCGGCGGGCGGGAGTGGGCTAGCCTGCACAGCCTCAAATGACGGCGGCCATGATGGTACTTGAATCAATGGGCAGAAATTCCTAGAACTGACGGGAGAACCAAACGGAGGCCAAGAACGATGTGAATAATCCTCCGACTAAAGGCAAGGGGCCTTTTGCTGTGGATGTGGATCTGTTGATATGCTTGTCTGAATCTGGAGTTTGTCGTCATTGTCGTATTGAAGGCTACATTAGCCCTGTCTATCATTGTCGAAACAAAACAACGATGCCGAGCTTATTTGTTGGACAAGACTGCTGAAGACATCCATCATTAACAGCCCCCTGACAGTTGACAGTTGCTGAAGGATTGAGCTGAGTACACAGGGACAGGACGGTTCCGCAACGACACTTTCCACAGTTACCTAATTGAATGCTAAAATCCATCGGCGCTTGACAAGTCTCGAATTGATCGGTCCTGTAATTTATTTTGCTGTAGCTGTAGAAACTGTTAGCGATGGCTGGCCCGCGTATCGAAACCTTCGCGGGTTTCTGTCCAGTGAGCTGGTTCCCAGCGGAGAAAGTGTCAGACTTAACCGAGCGGCCTTGGTGCAAATTACTTGTTTTGGATATACCGGGCGTCTAGTGGACGCTCCGCCACAGGGGGCTTGCTCCTAACGTCTTCAGTGAACTGATGTGCAGTGTGGTGCATCAACCAAGCATGTGCCCAAGGCTATGCCAATGCTCATGAATGGAGTTGTTATTCTGTTCACTTCCAATTGAAGTCATCGAGTGACTTTTATCCACGTTACGTAGCAGAGAAATCATCAGAGATCCGTTGTAACCATCCATACTGTCGGTACATTTCATGTATCTACCCTGATCCATGTCATGTCCATCCATGAACAGCTTATGTTCCGCCTTGTGTCATCAAGTACAGCACAGCACAGCAAAGCAACACCAACTCAGGTAATAAACCCACCTGTAGCATAATCTGTAGTGTAATAGCTGGAGCACAGCACCCTTCAGGGCTGTCGCTGTCGTCTCATGCTCGGGCAGCTAAGATGGTCGCCCCGGACCCGTTTTCTATGCCTCCACCCTTTTTGTCAGTCTAGGGGAGCCGAGAGCCAGAGTGAGTGAGTCTCCGTTTATGGCTCTCTCCACTCAACTATCACCGATGCCACCACCACCGTCACTGCCGTAAACAAGACTGTTCCAACAATAGAAGGAGGCTGCCTCTCTAGCTTCGATCCATAACTAAAAACGCATAGAGATATCTTTAGTTGGCTTTTTCAAGATCTGTCTATTATCTCTTTCCATTCCTTAAGAAAACGAACTTGGCCAGTCTTCCAACAATTTTTTTTCAGCCCAGCCCAATCCGCCTCAGCTCAAATCCTGGTCTGAGATTGAGACTAAAGCGACGAGCCGGACAAAAAAACACAGCATCAACCATTTCACATCGTCCTTTACCGTCCTATCATATCAACCCGGGAAGCCTACTATTTACGTGCTTTTACCTGATCCGTTACCCTTCAACTCGTATTCAATCTTTCATCAAACCTCCATCTTATTCTTTTCTCTTCTTTACCTGTCTAGGGAATATTACCCTACCCTACCCTACCTTACCTTACCATCTATCATCCCATCCATACCATTGGAGTCTTGGGACGTTCCCTCTTGGTCCTCCGTCCCACCGCCATTAAAAACGCCCTGCTCGCACTACAACCTGACCCCAGCCCGAACTACTCAACCGTATTGTACCGTGCCGTGCTCCGTATTTACGTACTGCTTGGCCTGGCCTGTCCTGGCCTTTGCTTTCTCCTCGCTCCACGTCCCGTCCGCGCGCTCACTCCGAACGTCCCTTGTTGCTCACCCATCCAACGATCCTCTTACCAAAAAGTCCGTTCGAAAAAAATAAGGGGTCCTGAATCTCGTTGACGACACTTTCTTCGCCGAACCGAATTTCCAATTACCTTCATCGTTTCTCTCCCGCATTCAATCAATTCCCGCTGGTCTAGTTTAGCTTGTTTTTGCTCTTATCACCGCGACGACGCCCTCTTGATCGCTGTAGCTTGCTGCATTTCCATCCATCTTCAATCGACGACGAAAACGAATACCCGACGCATTACCCAGATCTGGGGCCCGTAGCAGACTCCAGATCCGACGATATCTCCCATTGTTTTCGAGACGACACGCTGTTTCGAGCCTATATAATTGATTCATCATGAGCGCAAATCCAAGCAACGTTATCCGCAGGTATGTGCTATTGTCGCGCTGCCCAGCCCTGCATCGCCATGACTCCCACCACTCCGAAATTTATATCTCTTTTTCTCTTTCCAATCCCGACATCTCCTGAAGCCTGTATTGGGACAATCGCTGACGAAGAATTACAGGAAGTTGGTCATTATTGGTGATGGTGCCTGCGGCAAGACCAGTTTGTTGAGCGTATTTACGCTAGGTTACTTTCCTACAGTGAGCTCCCCCAACCTTTGCTTCGTCATCACTTACTAACTATGTCATAGCATTATGTGAGTCTCGGTCGAATCTGTTATGCGACGACGAATACTAACTGCAGATAAGATCCCTACAGTCTTTGAGAACTATGTGACAGATTGCAGAGTAGATGGCAAGTCCGTCCAACTTGCTCTATGGGATACTGCCGGCCAGGAAGACTACGAGCGATTACGACCTCTCGCATACTCGAAAGCCCATGTCATTCTGATAGGATTCTCCGTCGACACTCCAGATTCCCTCGACAACGTTAAGCACAAGGTATGAGTCCCGCGGCGCTTAGTGAAGGTAGTTCAAGGCTGACTGGTTGCTCGCATAGTGGATTGAGGAAGCTCAACGATTGTGCACTGGTGTTCCTATCATTCTTGTTGGCCTGAAGAAGGATCTTCGAGAAGACCCCGTTGCGATTGAGGAAATGCGCAAGAAGTCGTTGCGATTCGTCTCCGAGCATGATGGCGAGTCTATCGCACGAGAAATTGGCGCAAAGCGGTATCTGGAATGCTCCAGTTTGAGCGGCGAGGGTGTTGACGATGTTTTCGAGGCAGCTACTCGTGCTGCTCTGCTGACATTCGAAAAGGGCGAGGGTGGTGGCTGCTGTGTGGTCCTGTAAGACCATGCGTACTCCGATACACATGCGAACTCGGCATCTGGACCACAAGGATGTGACCATACCTGCCCGCATCGAAATGCTGACGACGAAACGGCGCCGGTTGATCTCAAAACGATCGATCATCCAGTCGCCTCGGCTATACTATCTATCAACATATGTTCCCATTTCTGGAGACAATTGGAGGAATTTTGGACACCAGGGAATCAAACAGGATATAGAGGACTTATTGCTCGGCGCTCCAGGAGGAGGACTTTTCTTACATTTTAACATGCTGTCTTGTCATCAGACAGACAGACCGGGAATGTGGCCAAGGGACATCCAAAACTCATAGCCACGGCGTTTCGGCCCAACCATTCCATCTACATCACCCCGGCCACACCTATCGAATGCCGGCATCTTTACCATTGCTTTTACCTCCAGGCGTTCCCCGTTCAAAAGACAAGAAAAAAATATGAATATGAATATTCGCTACTTGGACCCGTCTCCAAGACAAACAAAACGTCGACCCTGTTCATCTTGTCTTCCGCCTGCGCATGCGTTCTCCTTTCCTTTTTGATCCTGAATTACGGCCCGACTGTTTTGACTTGTGATTTTTTCCCGATCTGACAATTTTAATATTTGGCAAGCGGAATGCGAAGCGAAAATGCTCCTATATACATGGCATCCCAGGAGGATACAAAAAATGGAGGCGGGTGTATACGCAGAGGGAAGTCTGGCATTTTGCATAATTTTAGTTCAAGCGGGTTAGGATATGCATTTTTGCTCTCTGTATCATTTAATAATTGGGACACAGCATAGAGCTGGCTGGTTTGGTGGAGTGCAAGAGTGGATGAGAGTGATTTAATCGCATACTTGAGACAAGGGAGACTGGTGCTATCGTTGGAAGATTTGACAAGTTAATGAGAGTGACGACGATCTTGAGCTTGAATGTTATTCCGAATGCTTCACTCAATTCACCACCGACTCTTCGTTGTGAGCCGAACGCACATTAATTTGTTGTAGCGTTTAACAATTGTCTATTATACATACAGTACACTTTTTTGACCCTCATACCATTTCTTGAATTCGTACATTAACCACACAGGCCCGTTTAATCGGTGTGCCTCTTCCAGTCGTGGTTCCACGCATTCTTAGCGGGGAAGTCTGTTTGGTATCGTGCGTATTCAATCGGTATCGCATCAGTGCCCCAGACACCCTTCTTCTCCATAGCCACTCGGTACAGGTAACCCTCGTCTCTGTTTCCAGGCCCAACGGTCTTGCGCAGCTCTTCACAGGCATTGTACATGCCGCTGTAGATACGGTGACGCTCACGCTCGGTCGCTTGGTTCTGCTGTCGACGGAACAGCTGCCATGCTCGGTGGATCGTCCAGTGACGGAGGTATCGGAGACGGGCCATACGCAGGGGTGGAGGCGCAGGAGAGAACATGTTCTGGCGGAGTGTGCGGATGCGGTAGAAGTTTTCGGATTTGGCCTGCACATGCTTCTTGCGGGGAACTGCCGCGGCGGGCTTCTTCGCGGCGGGCTTGGGAGGTGTGCGAGCGAGCATGTTTGTCGTCGTGGAGAAGAGACGAGTTGTGGGCGCAGCGGGAGCAGCTTGACGGCTGAAAAGCCCGCGGAGAGAAAACATCGAAGCCATTGTAGGGTATATTGCGGCGACTGAAGCAAAGGTCGGGAGGGTTGTGGGGTACGTTCGAACAGGAGCCAATTCGTCTCTTGGTCGGTGCCGATACAATTTTAGTACAGGAAACAGTCAAGTTCCTAGAACGAGTACAAGATTGATCGAGGTCGTGCCAATTGGTCGAACGCTAGCCGGTGCAAGCAAAAACTAGAGTGGAATCTCGAGGGTTCGGTCGGTGCTCTCAAGATGATGATGGGCCAGGATTTCCCGAGGGAGTCGAGTTCGATTGTGTCGGCACTGGTGGGCTCCCGAGTTCCGCCAAATGGAATCTGAAATTCGGGTTGAGAGAGTCGCTATCGAATCGTGCTTGGCTATAGAAGTTGTGAATGTCCTGAGGAAATTGTTAGCTCAATTGTTCCGAGCGGATTAAATATGATCCGTAAGACTGTCTACAACGACAAGCGATTGGGACGGGCTTCAGACAACCCAAAGCCAGACAAAAACAACAATAGCCATGACTGTAGTAGGTGCTAATAAAAATGGAGAATCAAACAATATATAAAACAATGCAAGTGGTACTCCGAGATGACCATCCTGGTTGCCATTCGATCACTTACCTCAGTATCAGGCGTAGGTATATAAATCAAGAGATCAAGGTCTCCTGACTTCAACATATCCAAAGCCGCTGCTCGTTCTTTCGACTCCCAGCGCTTTGAAAGCTCAGAAAGACTGGTACCCGTGGCATTGACCATAAGCTCTTCCAGAGCATGTTGCTCACCGTTTCCAGAACGTCGACGTGGGAGCAAGTTCATAAGCCAACCAAGCTCCAGTACGATAGGACAGGTTTTGAACTTGAACTGCAGATTTGAAGTCGGCCATACCCCCTCTGATCGGTTCGAAAAGTCCTTCCAGAGTTCCCAGACTTTCGTGTAACCCTCAGTGGATCGTATCTTGGCAGGATCGGGGCCCTGGGGCTCGGGCTCTTGATCTGGATCTGATAATGCATGTAGCTCTCGCAATTCGCCGATGAACAGTCTCATCACTTCACCGAGCATAGCCTTGAACCGGAGATCATGCACGCTCTCATGTCGAGGAACCTGGCCCATGTATTCGAAATCTCCGATCGTGACACATCCAGCGGCTCCCATGAAAGTCTGAAGGCCAGTTCCTAGGTCATAACGAAGTTTGAAAATATAGGTACCAGGTCTATGCCGCAAATAATATCTTGAATTCTGTACGGCATAGGGTTTAAAAACCCCTATCCTCACGCTGGTACTCTCCATGGAATTCAACCATAGTCGATATGGTGTCCTCTTGAAGAAAAAGTCTGGCCTGGTGACGGGAAACCGGCCAATGTGGTCCATCATGAGCGTTTGTCGGGTTCGATGGCATTCCTCGACGTGTGCGAAGTTTCTGTTTTGGATCTCTCGCTCCTCGGCTGTCATCATAGCCATGCGCTGCGGACGAGCGCGGTCCAAGATTTCGTTTTCCTGTGCCAGACGACGGAGGCGACCCATTTCACTTTGTTGCTCGGGAACATAGTACCGACTCCTGTCGGACTTGGCTTCTTGTTGCCAATCTTGATTGGAGCTCTGCACTCTATTAAAGTATTTGCGGAACTCGCACTCGGAAGAATCTTGACACACTTCGCAAAACGTCCGTTGAGCTGTGTTGGAACTGCTAGGTTGACCGGAGGTGCTCATCTTGCTAACAGAAGAGCTCCTAGAATATCTAAACCAGTGTCAGTATTGATATTGCGGTAAGGTATGGTAGCAAATGGCGGCGACGATGCTTGGGTGGAAAGAGAATGGAAAAGTTCAAAAAGACGAGAGAATATTGAAACTGTCAAAAACCAAGATTCAATTTTGCATTAAACTCTAGTGGAGTCCCAGATTATACATGCTTTCCGCAAGTAAAGATAGCGTCTGATATGAAATTGCTGTTCGCTTAGTTGTATACAGTAGAGTTATACTTTCGAGCATTCATTGTAAGTGACCATTTCTCGCGACCAGCAGGCTCGCAACCCATGTTGAGAATGGCCCGAGAATTTAAAGATATTCCCACTCAAAGACGGCCGATTCAAGAAGACAAAGCGCAATGGATATATAGAAGAGCCTGTGATACGAGGGAGTTTGCTCAAAGAGAGTGTTGGAAAAGGCCCTAGAGGGTCATCAAAGGCGATAGTCTCCGCCTGAAGAAGAATACAAATTATCTCCTTTAACCTAGGTAGTGATTGAAAGAATGAGGGAAAGCTTTGTAAAGCCTCGTAGAGCAAACGAAAGCTAAATGTGCGCGCATTGAATAGCTGAAGTAGTCAGCTTTATTTACACAATGTACTGATTCACTCTTAAAATGAATGCTTTCATTTCACTCCCGGACTGCCAGATCACTGCCAGCCTTTCCATCCCACCACTTTCCGTCTTATCCATACCAAACATTCTCATCATCTCTCCTCCACCTACCCATAAGTCATACCTAAACCCAACCATTTGTCTCCTTAGGCTTCCAGCAAACAGACCATCCCCATCACCAAGTTGTTGCCTCCACAAGATCACCCGTCGTCCATTCCCTCCTCGACAAGTACCTATGCAGCATCATATTGGAAGCAATCAGCTTGGTCGAGAGAGGGAAGGCAAAATGGATGGCAGCAAGCAGGAGCGTTCCAGCGAGACCAAGTCTTCGGACTTGGTACTGGACGCAAATGAACCACAAAGTTTGATCCCCACAAACAGGGAGAAACATGCTTCGAACAATCACGAGCTGGAGCATGTCTCCCTTAAGGATGAAGAGGAAGACCTAGACAGCGATGATGAGGCTGTGTTTGTTGGGCAGCAGATGGTCGATGAGGCAGCTGACTTCTCAGCTGTATCTCAGACTTCACGTACACGCCAGCGCAGGCCTCTGTTCAAGATCAACTCGCCCAAGTCGGAAGACTTTCACTTTGACGACAACGATGTGGACGACGTCTCCGACGAGGACCCCGAGCAGGCCTGTTACGAAGCAACCAAACAGTACCACCGTCGCCATCAAATCTTGACTGACTACAATATCCCAATCGGCCCCTTTGAGTCGGAAGAATACAACTCGCCTCCCCGTGCGTCCCTCTTTCGGATGCTTCCAGGCGTACAGTCTGCGCAGCAAGTCCTTCGAGCATCCACTCGTGTCGTTGAGAACAGCGTCGGCACTGTGGCTGGAGGTGTCGAGGCCGCAATGACTCGGGTTCAGGAGTCATTGGCGGTCTGGCCCGGGGGTCTTAACGGCGGTCTTCTTGACTCTATCAGCGAGTTTGTGGCTGAGGGTATGCGATCGCTGCCGCCTTCCGATACCATCGTTCATCCACAAGGAAGAAAAACGTCGCATTGAGAAGTATGCGGTAAGAGAAAGACCAGTGAACTCGACGGAAACACTGTTCCCAGTCGATTTACAAAAGAAGAAATATTGCGCAGCCAAGGGTAAAGCTGCGGCAGAGCTGGGGCCCTGGTGCCACTTCTACACCATTTGGACTACCATCTTGCTCTTTAGGGACTGTCGTCAGGAGCGCAAGTTGACAACACCATAAGGATTTGCCGATATAGCTTGGAATTGGGTTAATGGAACTTTGCATTTAGGGGATAATACCCTGTATTATTATATCAGAAGCATGTTGTGGGCGTTAGAGAAGTTTGAGAGAAAGAAGCCCAAAGATATTGGGGGTGCTACGTGAAGGATAGAACGTCACCAGAAGAACAATGGTCTCGATACTGGGCTAGTATAGACAAAGCAAACTTTCATTTTACGAAACTACTATTATCATGTCATCTCAATCATCAAATGTTAACTCCAAGACCCATGCTATGTTGTTTTCACTCGTTAAGCCATCCCTCAATGTTCATGTGTTACATTGTTGAGATCCCTGAACTCGCCGCGTAGACTCTCGATACCCTCCTTCTTAACCTCTTCCACAAGCTTAGCAACCTCAGGAGCGATAACGTTCTCATCAAAACCGAAGTACTTGTATGCATCCTTTCCAGGTAGAGACTTGCCGAATGTCGACATGGAGTAACCGGCGTCGGCATATCTCTCCCAACCATTGACGGCATAGGCTTCGATAACGACACGGGGAGCATTCGAACGGTATTGGAGAACTTGGCGCTTATACTCAATGGGCTGAGAGTTGAAGAGACGTTGGCAAGGGAAGGAAACGACACGAGCTTTAATGCCGAATTTCTCCTTAAGGACATCGCGAGTCTTGACAGCGAACACCATCTCAGCACCGACACCGATGAGGGTGACGTCTGCGTTCTCTTCCTCGATGAAGACGTAGGCACCCTTCTGGGCACCTTCGCGGCTCGAGTACTGAGGATATTGCTCGAGGTTCTGTCGTGAGAGTGAGATGATGGAAGGAGTATCCTTGGCCTCAAGGGCAGTAATGAAGGCGCCGGCCGTCTCTTCGGTGTCGCAGGGTCGGATGTAAAGGATGTTGGGCATAGAGCGGTAGAGGGCAGCAAGAGCAATAGGTTGATGAGTAGGACCGTCTTCACCAGTACCAATCGAGTCGTGAGTGGCGATATGGATGGCTTGGAGGTTCTGGAGAGCGCCCATACGGACGCCAGGGGCGGCGTAGATGTAAAACATGAAGAAGCTGGAGGTGACGGGGAGAATAGTTCCCTTGCCGTAGGCGGCGAGACCGTTGGAGATGGAAGCCATGGCGTGCTCGCGGATTCCCCAGTGGATGTAGCGACCGGAGTAGTCGCCATTGATACCGCAAGTGGTCTTGAGATCGGGCTGTGACTGTGTTAGCAATGGCGAACTCTGGCCTTGCGGACAATACTTACATTCTGGAAGTCAACCTTATCCTTCCAGATCATGTTGACAGAGGGTGACAAATCAGCTGTGCCAACCATGAAGTTCTTGATCTTAGCCGCTAGAGGGTTGCAGACAATACCTGCAGACTTTCGGGAAGGTGTAGGAGTAGTAGGCAAGTCCTCCTTGGCAGGAATGATGTTTCGCCAGTCTTCGGTAAAGCGACCCTCGACTCGCTTGATGAACTCCTCATGTAGCTCAGGGTGCTCTTTGCCGTAGGCGTCGACGAGACTCTTCCAGTCTTCAACGAGACGATCGCCGCGGGTCTTGCGGTCACGGAAGAAGCTGTAGACCTCATCAGAGACGACGTAGTGCTTCTCGGGATCCATGCCAAAGCTCTCCTTGACGGCTTTGACACCTTCAGGACTGAAGGCAGCACCATGGGCCTTAGCATCGCCAGCGACCTTGCTGCCAACGCCGATAATGGTGTGGATGTTGATGAAGGTGGGCTTGTCGGTGCTCGACTTGGCTTTAAGAAGAGCCTTGGCGATACCCTCAACATCGTAGCAACCGTCCTCGACCTCAATAACGTCCCAGCCACAAGCGCGCATCTTAGCGTTGACGTCCTCGGTGTTGCAGAGATCGACGCTACCGTCACATGTAATCTGGTTGTTATCGTACATGACCACAAGGTTGTTGAGCTTCCAGTGGCCAGCAAGTTGAATGGCTTCAAGAGCCACACCTTCTTGCAAACAGGCGTCACCGATCATGCAATAGGTCATGTTGTTGATGAGGTCGTAGCCAGGTTTGTTGTAAGTGGCAGCGAGGTTCTTGGTAGCCATGGCAAGGCCAACAGCATTGGCAATGCCCTGTCCCAGAGGACCAGTCGTGACTTCGATTCCTTCATGCTCGATTTCAGGATGTCCAGGTGCCAATGAGTCGTAATTGGAGGAGTGATATGACTTGAGGTGGTCAAAGGTCATGGCCTTGTAGCCGGTGAGATGAAGGAATGTATACTGGAAAAGACAGGTATGGCCGTTGGAGAGGACGAAACGATCGCGGTTGAAGTAGTCCGGGTCGTTGGGAGAGTACTGCATAACGTATTTCCAGAGTGCGAGGCCAATGGCCGCCATTCCCATAGCACCTCTAGAACCCAGTTAGTACTAGGTATACCCTTATGCTTGGACAGAGCACAACTTACCCGGGATGTCCACCAGAGAATTGCTGGCAAAGATCGGCGATCAAGCAACGAAACTGTCGCAGAGCGAGGTCAATCGTCTCGGCATCATCGTTCTTGATCAACTTGACAACATTGGAGAGAGCCGCTGGCTCCTGTGTCACTGGGGAGATTGCACTGGGCGCCATTTTGAACTCGAGTTTGTGGTGTTCTTAGACAGAGAGATGATGAGTCGAGTGAGACCAACATCGACAGCGTTGCTCGAGATATAGGGATTTCTAAAAAGCATCTTTTGCGCGTGATCTTTCTCATAATGTTGATGATGCTCTGCTGCGACCCCCTGGGAGTCCCAACACGGTAAGGAAAAGCGCCGTGGGGTTCTGGGTAATCGCCATTGAAACGTCGGTTGGATTTGTCTGGGGAATTCGATGGTCTTGGTGTCTCGCTGCAGGGCTTCTGTATATGGAAGTTGGAGGCATCGAGCTGGGGCTTTGCCTGTTGAGGTTAGAGTCGAGATCCATAGCGAGCGCTTAGAACTGCCATTGGAAAGACACAAGAGGGAATGATCGAGGTGCCACTCTGTGGGGAAAGCTTAGATCCGCAGATGGTACTCCCAGTGTCGGCAGATGATTGGGGTTAATGATAGACAGGAAGAAAAATGCCATGTCTTGTGTAACTGAAAAGTGACCAAAATAAAACATGCAATTGAGTCGCTAGAAGTGTTAGTACAAGTCCTCTAGTTTGTGTCTGATCACAAAATTGCCCAATTCTTCTTGTCCCCCTCTATACCCTCTCAGCCTGCTTCAAACAACCCCCACGATGGCAATGTGACAACCCCCGGCTGCAATAACCTCATGCGATTCCTGCAGACGAGACCCTCGAATCCGACTTCAACACATCATCCGTCGCATAGAATTTCCTTCGAATACTACCATGGGAATTCTCCAACTAATAGAATCCAGTCCAGCTCCGATGCCTCCAGAAATGGATACTCTAGACGACTGTATAACCTGACAAGTCTTTCCAACATTTCTTCTTCTCATCAGCTTCAATTACTTTCTTCAATCTCTCCAATACCTTAACAACCTCTTCACAATGGCTCCCGCTATCGTCTCAGACATCGAGCTCCCGGCCAACGTGCCCGAAACCCAAGAGACACCCGCCTCAAGAGCATCAACCTACAAGCTCTTCTCACTGGAGAACAAGACCGTCGCCATCACAGGCGGGGCGCGCGGTCTAGGTATCACTCTTGCCATCGCTGTCGTCGAAGCCGGCGGTAGCGTAGCTTGTCTCGACATTCTCGAGGAGCCATCGCAAGCAGAATGGGCACAGCTCAACAAGATCGCCACAGCCAACAAAGCTTCAGTATCGTACCGAAAATGCGATGTCACAGATGAGCAATCTGTTGAGACAGCGATGAAGGAGATCTCAGCTGAGGCTGACAAGTTCGGCGCTCCTTTCTGGGGAACCATTGCTTGTGCTGGTATCCAGCAGCAGATCGCTGCTCTTGACTATCCCGCTGCCGACTTTGACCGCATCCTGCGAGTCAATGTTACCGGCGTCTTCAACACTTGCAAGTATGCTGCGAGAATACTGCGAGAGAAGAACAGCCCCGGTAGTATCGTCATCATCGGAAGCATGTCTGGCAACATTGCCAACAGAGTAAGTCCATTGGCCATTCTATCCATCCAGCGAAGCTAACAGATTCCAGGGTCTCTCTTGCACCGCATACAACTCCAGCAAAGCCGCAGTTCAACAAATGTGTCGATCGGTCGCTCAAGAATGGGGTCAATACGGCATCCGAGTCAACACTCTGTCTCCCGGCTACATCCGAACCGCCATGACCGACCAACTGCTCCAAGAGAACCCCGAGGTCGAGAAGACGTGGATGGCTGGTGCCCTGCTGGGACGTCTGGGTGCGCCCGAGGACTTCAAGGCGCCCGCTGTGTTTTTGTTGTCCGAGGGTGCTTCATTTGTTCACGGTACGGACTTGAGGGTTGACGGAGGACACTGCGCGTCTGCATAGTTGGATGAAATAGACTACATAATCGGAGCTTGGAGTTTGTATCATGACAACGGCCTCAAGGTCAGCATATTTGTGACTGCGTAACAGTAGGAGCCCTACGTCCCTTCGCCTTGCCTACTTCGCCTGCCATCAGAGCTTATGTGAACAGAGACCGACCATTCTCAAGGCAGGATGAACGAGTATCTTATGCCCAGTTACGCCATATTTCCTTCCTAGGGATACTATTTAGATGATAGCTAATGCATGGCAGACGCAATGGGCCTCACCAAAGATGGGCAGCCGTCAGGGTATCAGGAGAATTGGCCGCCGAGAGCCTAAGAGACGAATTACTTTGGTCACCTTATGCTACTTCATTTCTGCAGCCTAATTCTTAGAGGATGACTCTTCTGACGCCCACCTAGCAGCCCGAATTTTGCTTCGCATTGAAGAATTGCCAAAGCGGCGCCATCAAACCTAGACACAGCAATGCACGCACGGAAAGGGTGGGAACGAATAAGCTCTGCAAGGGAAAAAGTATAACAGAATCAGAGTTGTACTGATGCACAAGTGGTAAAGGTACCCAAAAGAGTTCGGTCACAGCAAAGTTTGTTTTATTGACCGTATATATAATGCGATGCCCTCGCCTGAGGGCTGACAGAACTTCCCATCCCCATCCCCCAACATCCATCTCCATCACACAAACAGCTCTACTAGCCCAACCCAAGATGGCCCAGCATCTCCACGGAAGTCACTACATCAAGGGCAAAGGTAAGTATTTCTTCTTCTTCACACCACTGGCAAGCCGGTGAATGTAATGAAAAAGATAGAGTGTGCATCACCTGGAGGTAGTGTAATACCAGGGACACGATGGAAGAAATCAAAAATTGTACCGAGTGAATAGCACACATCACCACCACGTCTCTCTGGGGGGTTAGTGCAAAGGGTCCCAGAAGAAGACGCAGCGCCTGCCGACTTCTTGACTGTCGGACCTCAGGTCGGCGAGATCGTCCGAGGAGGACCTCCACTTTATCCCAAAAGTGTGAAAAAGAAAGAAAAAGAAGACGAAGATGAGGGGGGCGGACGGGATTCTTATAGACGTCCCATGGGCATTTTCGCTCCTGACTTCTAAGGACCCTGAACGATTTCGACAAGACCACCGATGCAAGTACGACAGCGAATTGCGGAAAGAGAAGGATCTCGGAGACTAACTTGGGCAGGCGATGTCGAACGAACGACGCAAACAAATGAACGAGGATGGAACCCCAGGGGTATCGCACCTACCCTCGATACCTTACCTTTGTCGGGAGAGCACACAGGATGGTCAACACTTATAGAAAAACCCATCAACAAAGGTTCACTCCAAGGACTCCTTTCTATGATACTAAACTCAAAGATACTGACCTCTAGATATACGCCTTGGACGAAGGCACCAACAAGAGGCGATGGTATAACACCTTTCACCAGGCGCGGCTGTCTAATGTTACGACCGGTCCTATCGAGAAGGAAGCGCGCTGGATGGTCCGAACCACCTGCCACTTGTCTGCTCGCAAACGACAAATGATGCAGCAGCTCTTGCACTATCTGAGCAACTTTCACCAAGGCCCGTCATCAGACGCGTACACACCGGACGATAAAGCGCAGATTATGACGTTATCGTTATTCGGAACGTAAGAGACGCGCTTGCGCACATCAACCTCAGTGATATCTGACCATCTGCAGGAAATCGCACTCCCGCTTGGTGATCTGTCCCAGCACTTGATTACGCAAGAGAGCTGGAGAGGCAACTACCACCACCTAGACGAGACGGCTTTCAGCAAGCGCAAGGGAAGCAGTCCCTCAGTGTATCGAGCCTACGATTAAGGACCCGCGACGACGCCCCAAGGAGGAAGGATCTGAACCAGATGAGGTGGAGGGGACATGTCCGCAGAACAGAGGCAGCGTGAGGGGGAATTTGATGAATGTCTGGAGTTGATGTGCCTTCATGACTAGGTACATATACATGTTAAAGAGACAATGCAACATAGAGTTCAATTCATAAGCTCGATGCCAATCCATGCCTTCTAGTTTGGGGACCCAGCAGCTGTGGTGGTGGCGGAGGGCCCATGTCGGCCATTGCTAAGACACAACTTGCTGCCATTATAGCTGGTCACTTAACTTGCTTCGACTTTTGTATCGTGACTTCAGAGTCTTTTAAACCCAAAGAACTTACCGCCGGGAGCCTGAAAGACGAAATACTTTGAGCAGGATTAGGCCGGCTCTTGGGCCATTTACTTTTGTCACCCTGGAGCTCATTCAAGGTGGACAACATCTCTGCAATAAGATGGAATGGGACCGATGGTCTGTTTTTTTTTTAAGCCCAGCTATCAGGGGCATACAACCTTCAATTAAACAAAAATTCTACTCTATACTATGTTTCTCATTTCTCGCGTATTGTGGCGTTCTCACTGCCACCGCCCTAGCTTCAGCTTCGACCACCCTTAGTCCAAATCCAATCGTGGGTGCCTTGTGAGGTTGTTTCATTAATTTGGCTGCCTCAGCTGAACGTCCATATAAACCAATACTACTCTCCCTTATTTCTGGTCTCATGCAATAGATTCTACTTACATTCAAGACAATGACTTCAGTATCCTTATCACAAAATGCACTCAAAGCCCTGGAGTCTTCCCATCTCCAAGACCGTATCATTGGTACCATCTTCGGTTCAGCCCTAGGAGACGCAATCGGCCTGTACACCGAGTTTCTCTCTGCCGAACTCTCAGCAAAAGCCTACCCTGATCGCACCTTTACTCTACTCCCTGCTGAGAAAGCCACACCGTTTCGTCGCGACCATCACAGGAATTTCCATCGTCCAGGAGAGTGGACGGATGATACAGATCATGCTGTATTGATACTCCTTTCGTACCTCCACAGCAATGGGGCCAAGCTAGATCCTCAGGATTTTGCCTCTAGACTTTCCGTCTGGGTGCGCATGGGTCTAAGAGCCCTCGATACTCTCCCCCTTGGTCTGGGACGCACCGTTGGGGGTATCGTTAGGAGTAAATCCTACCTGGATGATCCTGAAGGGACAGCGCGAAAGTTCTGGGCTACCAAGGGCAAGTACAATGCTGCGCCTAATGGGAGTTTGATGAGGACACATCCTTTGGGATTGATGTATCTGAACAAGTCGATTGAAGAAACCTTTCAGATCGCTGCCGACTTTTCTGTGGTTACTCACGTCGATCCGAGATGTGTGGTTTCTTGCGCGATCGGCACTGCTCTTGTTAGGGGCCTTGTCCTGGGCGAGATATACGAGGAGAAACATGTTGATGGGTTGATTGAGACTGGCCTTACATGGTACAACGAACTTCGAGAAAAGGAACTCCAAGATCCCGACAGGAAAGACGAACCGCGCTTAGATGTTGCTGAGTTCAAGCAACATGCTACAGCACAAACGCTAGCAGATCTCAAGCTGGATGAGAGTTATAAGATCGGTTATGTCTACAAGACCTTCGGATCCGGTATCCTTCTTCTTCGCCTCGCACTACGCCAACTTAAGTCTTCAAGCAACCTGTCTTCACAGCATGCCATATTCGAAAAACTGATCACCGATCTTACCATGGAAGGCGGCGACGCAGACACCAACGCTTGCTTTGCTGGTGCCCTCTTAGGAGCCCTTCTTGGATACAAGACCCTACCCGCACATTGGCGCGATGGTCTTCGACATGGTGCATGGTTGATGGAGAAGTCAGAAGGATTATGCGACACACTGGGTGTGACGAAGGGTTCGTATGAGGGTTCGAAGGACAAGGATACTGCTGAGGACGGTGGAAGGGGATTCTTGACGGATGCGCAGATGGAGGAGAAGTGTATGAGGATGCAGGCTTGGATGGCGCAGGAGGAAACGGAGTGGAAGAAGAGGCAGGAACCTGAAAGGAAGAGTCGTAACTGGTTTGATTGGAAGTGAGCAACGGGTGATCCAGCGAACAACAGGGGGACCATCACTTCCCGCCATGGTCCGGTACTTTAGGTAAGGATAGGATGATAGTGTGCACATGATAAACGCAGAGTAAACTATAATGAACATAAATTGAAGCATGTTTAAGATCCTTAAAACTAGATGTGACATGCGAATCCAATCCCTTACTAACTACACCCATACCCTAGTTTACTCACGCATATGCACTTCCGCCTCAGACTTCTCATCATGCACAACCTTGCCCGTCTCACTACCAGAGCTCTTCTCAGAAGCTTCTCCAGGAACACCCATGCTGTGATCCCAGTGAAGCAGGACCTTGGGGCCAGTGAAGAGCTTGTCGATCTGCTCGAGGGACAGAAGTCGGGTCTCGGGGTAGAAGAAGTAAATGAGGGGAACGAAACAGGCGTTGAAGATACAGAAGTAGACATAAGTCTTCCAGCCGATGCTAGAGATGGATACGGGTGTGATTTCGACGACAAGGAAGGTGAAGATCCAGTTAGAGGCTGTGGCGAGGGCAGCGGCGCGGGTTCGGATGGCCAAGGGGGCGTATTCGGCAGGCACTGAGATGTTATTAGTCTTGTATGACATCGAGATCGAGGTTGTTACTTACGCAACCAGGGGATAGCGAGTAATCCGACAGCAAAGAAGAAGTCTGCGAATGCGTTAGTCATGTCATCTCCTTACTTCTTCCGCATGGGAGGACTTACTAAAGAGGAAAAGCATGACGATTGCAACAATTCCAGGGCCTGGTTGTCCAGTCGAGACGGTTCCTGCTAGGACAGCCATGCAGACTGCCTGTCCGGCTGCGGCGAACATCATCAACTTGCGGCGACCGAGACGGTCAATGATCCATATAGGAATCAGGGAAGAGAAGAAGTATGCGACGCCATTGAAACCGGCCAGAAGCAGACTCAGGTTGTGCGAGATACCGACGGATTCTTGGAAGATGACAGGGGCGTACTGGGTTGATGTTAGTGACCTGAACTTGAGTTGTCTTCAGTTGAAAGCGGGATACTTACGTAGGTGATCAGGTTGATACCAGAAAGCTATAAGGAGTAGATATTAGCCACAAGTTCTTCGATAGGTCGCCTCAACGTATCTTACCTGCTGCATGAACTGTCCGCCAATACCCAGCATCGTTCGGTACAAGAACTTCTGCTCTCCGTTCTTCCACATAGCCTTGAAACTGCTCGTCTGCGCAGCCGCACGCTCCTCGTTAATAGCATGCTGAATCTCAGCAATAGCACGGCTAACAGACTCGTCCTCCTTGGAAATAGACTTGGCGTCCTGTCGCACAGCCCAGAGCACTTCGCGGGCCTCGTCGTGGTGGTCGTGGTTGATGAGCCAACGGGGTGACTCGGGCAGGAGGATGATACCGATGAAAGTCAAGATGGCGAAAAAGATCTGGAAGGCGAGCGGGAAGCGGAATTGAGCGTCGTTGCTGACGAAGGACATGCCGTAGTCGACCCAGTATGAGAGCATCACACCAAAGATGTTGATAGCGAGTTCGATGGCAAGACCCTTTCCACGGTTGTTGGCTTTCATAAGTTCAGAGTGCCAAACAGCTATGGTTTGTTAGTGAGGGTATTTTTCTTGGAATGGTCAACTTACGAATGGTACTGGTGTTCATGCCGTTTCCTAAACCTGCAACAATACGACCAACGATCATCTGAGGAATTCCGAAAGCAGAAGCCTGAAGGGCAGCTCCAATGCTGAGAACCACACAGCCCATCATGATACACTTTCGACGTCCGAAGTATTCGCCAAATACAAGACAGAAGATGGCACCGAAGAAACATCCAATCTCGTAGATGGCAACCACGGTACCCTGCAGAGAGGAACTGCCATTGCCGCCACTCGTGGTGTCGATTTCAGGAAAGGTGTTTGTGAAAGCAGTTCCTGTTAGGAGACCTGACATAACACCCTGATCATAACCGAAGAGGAGGAAGCCCGAGCCAGCAGTTGCTGTGATGGCCCAGTCCAGGGGCTTTCCAACAAGGATCGTCATCTTGGTGGAGTTGAAACCAAAAGAGAATGGAAGAAGAGGTAATTGAAGCTATTCAACAGCTTCTGTAGTTGTTGCTGACGATGCTATCAGATACACACAACACCAAGATAATAAAAATAAAGATGGGGCGAATTCATGTTGATTTATATACCGCGATGATGATTGACAACATCTCTTTCGATATTTTTGTTAGATCCGTTCGATTGACTCGCGCGAAAACAAGGTTCGTTCCAAGGTCCTGGGTGCGATTTTCCCCGTGGGGAGTCCACTGCAACTCTCCCTCGTTGTAGCGTTGTCTGGGTTGAGACGATGAGAACGTAGAGGGCATTTGCAAGCGCTGTGGGGAAGTTCGGCGAATTTAGGCAACCAAATTCAGGGATGGGAAAGCGTCTAATTGCCTTGGTTTTTCGCATAGGGTGGATTATAGCCGTATCGTCGCCTATGGTATGCGTTGATGAGGGGTTTTGGGTAGGAGACGGCGGAAAGGTACGGCAATTGTCTTTGGATTGGGAGTTGGTTGGGTTATGGAAGAGAAGAATTGTATTGACATTCGCTAGTATGGTACTGTTCTGTGTCGTTTGAAGGCATTCTCAAGCGATAGGGAGCGCTAGATTAGTCTAATATTCTAGAAAGTTTCCTCTCCGTGTTTGTTAAAGTCATTGCATCAAAATAGACAAAGACAAACAAAAAGGTGTTTCGACTCGAGTAAATGCTCAATTGGGCAATTCAGGTACATGCCGTCTCAGAGGCCGCTTCGACTTACCAGACTTGGCTGCAGAAATTGGAGTCACACCTGACGTTTTCCCCATATCCACAATTGACGGTAACCGCCCAGGGTCAATAGACGACACTAAGATGAATACAGAAACTCCGCTACGCAGGACTTTCACTCAACATGAAGGCATACACTTCCTTAATCGGATGCTGGCGAGGAGAGGTTCGCCATGTTGCGACTAGGAGAATGCTGTCGAGCATGGGATCGATTGTCAAATTTGGTATCGTACAGGAAGAGTCATACGATGAGGACGAAACGAAGAAAAATACAAAAGACGCACAAAAGCCCTTGACCAATATACATCTTACTCAAATTAAGGCAAACACAGATACAACCATGACGCTGGGTACGTGCCCTTGTGAAACAGTACCTATCTTGTCGTTACTGATAAGCTGCGATAGGAAAGAGCTTCATCCATGGTGTTTCAAACTCCGTCGAACGAAATCTACGAAGTTGCATCCTTCATGATCCATCACTCAGTCTGATCGCTTCAGAAAAAGGTAAAGCTACAACCACTAACTGAAAGTAGAGAGCGATCTAACCACAAGAAATCAGTTCTTTACAGAAACGACAAGAACAATGACAAAGTCATCCTGATCTCCGGCGGCGGTTCTGGCCATGAGCCTGCCCATGCTGGTTACTTAGGCGAGGGCGCATTGGATGTCATTATCGCAGGTGAAATCTTCGCCTCTCCGTCTGCCTCACAGATCCTCACAGGGTTGCAGACTGTCAAGTCGTCAAAAGGGTTTGCTACCATGTTCGCAGAATTGAGTGTTTGGCTGACATGTCTACAGATCCTTGATGATCGTCAAGAACTACACCGGCGATAAACTCAACTTTGGTCTAGCGGCCGAGAAGGCAAAGGCTGAAGGACAGAGAGTAGAGACGGTTGTTGTTGGAGATGATGTGTCAGTTCAGGGCAATTCTCTTGTCGGGCAGAGAGGTCTTGCTGGGACAGTATTTTGTCACAAAATCGCTGGGGCCAAAGCAGCTCAGGGGTAAGTACATGCCCATTCACAATGCCATTACAAGACTTATAAGTTTTGTTCAGGGCATCCCTCGACCAAGTCGCCGCCGTAACTCGAAAAGCCGCCTCGCAGATGGCCACCGTCGCCGCAAGTCTCGATCGATGTAGCGTCCCCGGTCGAACGAAGCAAGAAGGTCTTCCCCTCGATCAACTCGAGTTTGGAATGGGAATCCACAACGAACCTGGCGTTAAGCGCGAAGAGATCTCCAGCCTTGAGACTACGGTCAAGAAGACTTTGGATATGGTGTTCAGGCCTAAGGAGCACATGTGGCAACCCGAAAAGGGCCAGCGCGTTGCGTTGATGGTCAACAATCTCGGTGGACTGAGTGTCCTGGAGCTAGGTGTTGTTACCGACGAAGTGGTGAAGCAGTTGGTTAAGAAGGATGTCAGAATAGAAAGGAGTCTTATTGGCACTTTTGTGACTTCACTTGACGGACCAGGTTTCTCGGTTACTCTTCTGTCGCTTGATGATGAGTTGACGGAGCTTCTTGATGCTCCTACCACAGCACCTGCTTGGCCACGTTCCATCCATGGATGGGCGACAGACGCCGAGTCTGTAGCCAACCGGGAGACAACAGTCATGCCCCTAAATGTGATTAACCAAAAGACTGGCATCAAAGGTAAGTCAATCGTGGCAATACGCTTTGGGCAGAAACTGAGCATTGGACAGTACCGACATCTCTAATCAAAATCCTCATTGAGTTTGTTTTTCGCACGATGGCAAGAGACGAGCCTAGAATCACGGAATACGACACACTTGCTGGTGATGGTGACTGCGGAGAGACACTTCTGAACGGAGTTACTGGTACATATCCACCAACTTCCACTGGAGATACATCTTATTAACTTTCGTCTCGTCCAGGTCTACTAAAAGAGTTCCAGAACGACAATACAGCCTCTATTGACATCGGTCAAATCTTCAGGAGAACAGCGACAACCGCGGAGCGAAGCATGGGCGGTACCTCAGGCGCCATCTACGCCATCTTCCTCAACGCCGTAGCGAACCGTCTTTACAAGTTGACTGCCGACTCACCATCGCTTGGAGTCTCCGAATTGATACAGGAAGCTCTTCAGAGCGGTTTAGATGAACTATGCAGATATACACCAGCGCGTATTGGTCACCGAACACTAATGGACGCCCTTATCCCTTTCGTCAAGAACTATACGTTAGATGGCTCGCTAAAGAGTGCTTTGGCGGAAGCGCGCAAGGGCGCTGAGAGCACACGACAGATGACAGCGTCTTTAGGGCGGGCTAGTTATGTCGGCCAGGATCGATTTGATGAGGAGGGTGGTATACCTGACCCTGGTGCTCTTGGTGTTGTGAGTATTCTGGAAGGACTTTCCGAGGGTTTGGATAGTCGAGCCAACTGAGGGACTAGAGTCGGCAATTGGTTTCTTCGCTTGTAAATGCCAGGGATATCTTTATCCTGATGACGGACAGGACCAAATGGGACGGCGTAGCCTGGGGCTCAATGTCACCCTCCACAAGGTGAGCAGGTTTAGGCAAGTCTAAGCGGAGGTCGACTAAGCCCATTACAGGCATGTTTGGAGATGATGATCAGGCACAGGGAAGAGCAGAAAAATTGTTGTTTAGCTGTTGCTTAGTTTCGTTCCAGAATTAATTATTTGCTAATTATTTGGAGGAGCTATCGTTTGTTAGTGTGCTGTACTAATTGCCTGCCTCAAGGTCACTCGGCTCTCGTGACGTCCCTCTGGCTGCAATTGCCGTGTCCTTCCCCGATTCATATCCTCCTCGCATCTCCACTCCCTCCGCTAACACAACACTTCCTCATAACTCACCCATTATATCACCACCGGCTACAATTAACTTATGGAACACCGTGCCCAGCCCGCCAAGCACAAGCGCACTCGATCAGGATGTCTCAATTGCAGACGTAAGAAGCGCAAATGCGACGAAGGTCGACCGGCATGCGGTACATGTCGTCGCCGTAATGAACCGTGCGAATGGGGCCTCAAGATTGCGTTCCGGGCTGAACATGCTCAGTGCTTGAATGCGCGGCATCCTTCGATGCGCAAGATGGCGCGGAGGAGGCCGCCTAGGGAGTTTGAGATCTTGGACATTACGGATGAAGTCATTCGTGATTATAATGGCGCTGAGACTGAGGAGGAGGATGGCAATCATGCAGATCGTCATACAAGGAGCAGCAATGATGGTAAGCTTTTGCTTAGAAGTGTAGCTGCTTGTATTGACTCGTTCTAGATCGGTCGAGTCTTGTCGTTAATGAGAGGCCTTCGGAGACCAGCTCCAATACGACAGAAGGCTATGTGCCTGTCCCTGTTCAAAGACCGCCCGTGATCAACATATCATCTCCAGCATCACAGCGGCGAACGGAAAACGCTGTTGCCGATCTGCTCTATTTTAGTCAGAACGGCCAAGCTCACAACTCCGTCGACATAGACCCTGCTCTCCAGGTGTCTATGGACACAGTCCCAATTGACATCATAACAGAATACCCATACATGGATCAATTGCAAGCATTTACACCAGAAGGGGCGTCTGAAGATGGAATCTTCCTACCAGGTTCTGCATATCACGAATTACACTCGACATTGCGAAACCATCTTATACAGGAGACCCGATCAATTGCGCCGACGAGATCAACGACACCGCATATCGAACCAGAGGCTGAATCGGGAGGTGCTACGTTGGAGGAGACGGAGGTTGCGCTACCTATAAATGACTTTCAACCTTCGCAAACGCCGCTCTTATCACAGCAAGAAGAATGCTCTCTCTGGAAGAATTACTTTGACGAAATTGCTCCCTGGCTCGACAAATTTGACCGAGATCGACACTTCCAGCAGATTATCCCTACGATGAGTAAAGATAACGATCATCTTCGATACTCAATGCTTGCTCTATCGGCACGACAACTCGAGCTCAAGCATACCCTTTCAACCAGTCGCAGTCTTGCCCTCTACCAAGAAGCTATTCACCTCCTCCTTCCACACCTACCAACGCGCGGGACTGCGGTTATTGCTACTTGTGTCATTCTTTGCGTATTGGAGATGTTGAGTTGCTCTCCGAAAGCCTGGCAACGGCATCTCGACGGGTGCGCAAGTCTGATGGAAGCTGTGGGAATTAATGGTTTCGTTGGAGGGACGGAGCAAGCTTTGTTCTGGTGCTTTGCGCGCATGGATATCTGTGGTGGTCTGATATCGTCGGTCAAGACACTCATACCCATCAGCCACTGGGCATCGAAAACTTTTTCAATTGAGAATGACGTTGAATTGTTCAAGAATGCATCGACGTTTGAGAATTGGGCCAATTATGCAGTATACCTTGCAGCCCAAGTGCTCGATTTACTAGCACCCTCACCTTCAGAACCAACACGCAACGAAGCAAAATTCCGCACCAGATGGCTTAAGTTATGGAAATACATCTGCGAGTGGTACCAAGACCGACCAGAACCTCTCCACCCCATCATGACGATCCCCTCCACTGAAACCTCGCCCTTCCCAACAATCCTCTACTCAAATCCAGCAGCCATGTCCGGCAACCAAATGCACCACACCGCATCAATCCTGATGCTCCAGAACCAGCCCTCATCGATCCGACTAGGTCACGCAGCGAAACCGCGAAGTATCCTTTGGCATGCGAGGCAGGTTTGTGGTATAAGCATGTCGAACGAGCATCATGGGGCGTGGACGAATAGTGTTCAGCCGCTGTGGGTAGCTGGACGATGTATGAGCCATCCGAGTGAGCATAAGGCGATATTGGAGATGCTGGATCGGATTGAGAGGGAGAGTGGATGGGGGACTAAATGGCGGGTGGATGATTTGAAGGAGTTTTATAAGTGCTCTTTGTCGACTGTATGAATGATGAGTTATGACAGACTACTGGACAGTAGAAAAGCTGTCTCTTTGACTTGAACAAAATAAGAATATATAACCTAAGGTTCGGTTTATGTTTTCCCTGGAACGATCAAATTATCTCGTCTCTTATACTCTCGGGTCAAATTCCTGATACCCTGGACGGTGGGTTGAGGGTTGTGTGATACATGTGGCTTTGGATTTAGTTCCCGTGGATGGTTTCTCCATGCCTTTCGTCAGAGAAATTAAACTGATTTCTTAACTTTATAAGTATGTTTTTGGTTCCAGTTTGAGTTTCGTGGTTTGGATATCGCTATGGATGCTCGCCTCGTACTGGGGCTCACGTGAGAAAATGGTGAGACAACTGGAATTCACAGAGATTCTCCATACCTCACGCTCTGCATTATTCCAGCATTTGCTACCACAACCACAAAACAGAAATAATACTTTCAACAACGAGAACTCCTTTGAACTATTCACTACTGAATCTCAGGAAAGCATTTACAATGCGCGAGGCAAAATCTATTTATGACATCATCCGCCAGCATCCGAGAGAGCGACTCCTCGTCCAACCTCTGGAATGGACACATCTACACCTAGAGCTGCTGAAGTGCTCTTTTGTAGACGAGACTCCTGAGGATAATTCAGAAGAGTCGGAGAACAAAGCGTCTGAAGGATCAGGGAGTAGGAAGGTCGTGAACCATAGTGCGAAAACAGCTGAGCGCCTGGCAACTTCAGAGATGAAAAATGCAGCTATCAAGAAACTGGTATCTGAAGACGGTGGTCCTCTACGATTTCAAAGGTAGGTGTTCAAGTCTATCGAAACCTTCTTTGGCGTTCTGATTAATGTTTTCAGACCCTTTGGTTACTTCTGCTTCGGCAAGAAACATGAATTTCGTCTTCACGGCTCTATCTTCTCATTGCGCTCCTCTGGCAATTTAGCACCTGTCTTTGCCTTTCTTCAAAAGGGAATGATCAGAATCCAACGAGAGGGCTTATTTCAGACTCCTAGACCGAGACGATCTAACCCTCCAGCGGAGTTGTTGCGAAAATTGCGGCTGAAACAACTTGAACCAGAGGATCGGTTCCGCGATCCTTATATTCTTGCTGTGCTTGTTGGTCTTGCGCAATCCCAGGCTGAGGATAAGAGTTCTCCTCAGACTCGCCATCGTCAAGATCATGTTTTCAAGGTAACACATCTCTAATCCGTTGAACGAAGTTAGTCATTGCATGCTGACACTGTCTTGATAGACTTCTGCAGTATATGTCGACGAGGAGAACCAAGATTTCTTCTACTTCTACAACGCACAAATCTCATTTGCTTTTTTGAGCAAGTTCGAGTATCCACAGTCACTCCACAAGCCAAAAGGCGCTATGTCCTCGGACCTTTCCATCCGGATGAAGAAGATCAGCTTTCAGCCCTACTCGACTTTGAAATCGAGACTCCTTGCAGAGATTGAAGCTTGCTTCAATGATGAGAGCTACAGTAAGTTCTTGAGATACTGTTTTCTGAAAGACGAAGGCAAACCGGAACAAGCAGGAAAGGAAACTTCGAAATGACAAGGGTCATAAGGCAGGACGTAACGAGGTAACATAGTCATATGTTTCCTTGTTTTCGTCGGCGCGATAGCTCGAGGGAACAGGTCACAAACTGGGCTAAAATGGCTCTATACATGGATGGAGTTGGGAATTCTCTTGGCCGGCGATAGAAATCGCCTAGGCTAGTGCTGCAACCCTGGTATGTCATCTCGAAACGTGCAAGGCCGTTACGACCTTGGCTACAACTTCAGAACTCTAAATCTCAAATAGGACGGTGCTCGGGAGGTCCGATAGACGAGAAGATGCCGAATGACCTATTCTGGTAACACTGCTGCACTGAAAGACCATGACGGATTATATACCTAGCTTATTTCCACCAGTCTCTTCAGCTATCACATACATACGAAACTCTAAATACAAAGCATCACGTTTGAGTAACATCGGCTAACAAGGTTCGGTATGGCTATGCCGGAACATTGGCCGAATGAATGTTTCTTTTTGAAGCACGCCACTCGTTTATAGGTGAAACTACGATGCAGCTTGCCATTGATGGCGGTTTCATGGGTTGCTCCCTTGCGTTGAGGGTCGAGACTGTTTGTCGACTAGGTATCCCTGCTAGTTCCCGTGGTGGTTCCCGGGAGTAGATTGCAGGACCTTGAAACTTGATGGTAGGATCATGGAGAGGTCGGAACTTGAATCATGGACCTGGGTGGTATAAAAACTGGCGGATTCGCTGGCTGATGTTGTTTTAGCAGATCACCCATCCCAGGCCACTATCACTTCTTACCCTTTTCACCTACTCTTCAACATGAAGTTCCTCTCTATCCTCCTCGCCGCCCCGGCTCTCGTTGCAGGACGATACCTTAGCGATGAGGTCTCATCCGGCACCTCTACTCACTACGGCGGCAACGTCGGAGGAGGTGCCTGTGGACTTGTTTCCTACACTATTCCTTCTGGCATCTATGGAACTGCCTTCTCCGGTTCAAACTGGAATAGTGCTGGTGTCTGCGGTAACTGCATCGAGGTTACTGGCCCAAGTGGCAAGAAGATCAAGGCTATGGTATGTATTTTCAGACGGGAATGGTTGGTGTGGCTGAGCTAACTGGTTTTTAGATCGTTGATAGATGCAACGAGTGCAACAAGGGACACTTGGACCTCTTTGAAGATGCTTTCTCTGCCGTTGGAGGAACTAGCGGTCTTGTCCAGACTAGCTGGAGAGCTATCTCTTGCGACATCACCGCTCCTCTTGTCTTGCGCAACAAAGAGGGTAAGCCACTCTTCCCCAAACCTCTGACTGTACTCCAATGCCTAATTCTGTCCAGGAACAAGCCCCTTCTGGTTCTCCATGCAAGTCCGCAATAGCAACCTCCCCGTCAAGAGCCTCGAAGTCAGCACCGACAACGGCCGAACCTGGGTCGGAACTACCAGGAAGGAGTACAACTTCTTTGAGAACCCTAGCGGCTTCAGGACCGAGACGGTCGATGTCCGTGTTACCAGCTCTACTGGTAGCACTATCATTGTCAAGGGTGTCAATGTTAAGCCTCAGACTGAGTTCAAGGCTGGCTCCAACTTCCCTTAAGAGGTTGCTATGAAAATTGGACTGGGTAGGCTGGCGATGGTAGAGAGCTGAGTGAGGATGATGCGGGATGAAGGTCAACGGAAATGATTACTCATGCAGCTTATTGTACATATCACGTCGTATAGATTGAGTTTTTATGTATATACTTATGCCAAAATATTCCAAAGGATAAATCTTACTTCCGCTTACTCAGTAACCCTTATCAGAGTATAAATATAGCGTCACTAAATACGGAAATAAGTGATATCAAGTTTTAATAGATTAGGTGAGCAGCCCGAGACTAATCCGCATTCTTGATATGATTGGCATTTCGGAAATAAAATCTTTCCACTCGCTGGGTCAATTGCTCTTGGCGATGGCTAAAATCAACTGCACACCATTTCGGGACTATTTGATCCATATAAGCGGCCTATTTGAACTAATTCAGTGTCAGCTTGGGGGCCATATCGTCATGATATCACGATTTAGTGCTTATGAGACACGTATATGTATAATACATTAAAACAGGAAACTCCAGGTCCTGGATTGCAAAGCTTGGCGAGAATTTAAATAATATTTGAACTTGTTTCTCTAGCTGCTGTGATATCATCACTTGATATCAAAGAATAACCTGGATCTTTTTCCACAATGTCTTTGCCCAAAGTTAAAGGCGAAGCCTCCCTCTCAGAAATCTTTGATACTCGCAAGCTCCGTCAAATTGACAATGTCAAACCTCATCCAATAACTGGCCGGCTTATCGATTCTTACCCCATGGCCCGTACGAAGTCCATGCGCGTCCTATGTCTCGGGCAATCACGAACGGGGACCATGACTCTCCTCGAAGCCCTTAAACAACTAGGCTACACCCCATACCACCTATCCACGGCCCAGGGCAGTCCCAAGACAAACCTTAGTCTCTGGCGTGAGGCCCTCGATGCAAAATTCCACGGCAAAGGCAAGCCATGGGGTCGAAACGAGTTTGACAGGATACTTGGCGCTTATGACGCTGTGCTTGATATCCCAGCTATATGTTTCGTACCGGAGCTTGTAGCCGCATATCCAGAAGCAAAAGTCATAGTCACCCAACAAGACGTCGACAGCTGGCTACGAAACATGAACTCAGCTGACGCTCGAGTTTTACGCTGGCCTCTTTGGAATTCACTCGCGAGTTTTGATTCCAAACAAGCTGGACCCTTTTGGGAATTCTCAAAGAAAGTCATGCCCGCCAACTTCCACACCATGACAGACTTTTCAGCCAACTCACCCGCACGGAAGGTCTACCATGAACATTACGAGTTAGTCAGAAGAATAGTTCCTGCAGACAAAATGCTCGAGTTCCGTATCGAAGAGGGCTGGGCACCGCTTTGCAACTTTTTAGAGAAAGATGTTCCAAATGAAAAGTTTCCAAAGGTTGATGAGTCGAAGGAGTTTGTTCTTAGGCATAAGATAATGTGGTGGGTGGCTTTTGCGAAGATGGTAGGTAAGGGATCGTTGACGAGTGCTGTTGCTGGAATTTTCGCTTCGTTGGTTGCGATGTGGAAGTTGAAGTATGCTTTGAATGCTGTTGCTATGCTAAGGCCTGTGGCTGGATTTGCTTGATATTTGACTATTGATTATTGAATAATTGGATGATAAAATAGCTTTATCTCTTATTGTTGGTGTCGTTGATATTGGTTTTAAGAGTAGCCTGCTGCCAATTTCTTTAATGAAAGAATGATTGTTCTAGTTCAAATACGGATCCCAGTATATTGTCTTCTACCGAACTCATGCAAGTCCTCTCGAGAGACTTCTATCCAAATTCGTCTTTCGTAATGGATTCCTTGCTAAATTCGCGATCGATTCAGGGACCGAACGTCATTCTAGAACGTCATCCAACTCCACAACAGTCCAACCACTCTGTCAATAACCCATTAACTACCAAGAGCAATCAGAGTAAACCCCAATTAATAGCCCAAGCCATTATTAGAAAAGTCCAGGCACTTCATCTTCAAGATAAGCTTATCGTGGCTGATCATCTCCACGGAAAGCGTTTAGCTCGGACGATCTGGGAATAGTGGCAGGGTCTCGATTTCCAAATGCATTCCTCATTACGCAACGGACCTGAAGCTTATATTTCAATTACCACGAACATATAAACATGCAGCCTTGACTTTTGCACTCTTCTTTTCTCTCTTTGTTATCCATCTCTTGCATGAAAGCTAATTATGAAATTCACTACCAGCCTCGTTATTCTCGCAGTAGCTGCAGTGTCCGCAAAACCTACTGGGAACAAAGAGTGTACGGAAATCTACCAAAGATGCGTTGAAACTATAACAGTATTATTTATTTGCTTAAGTTGTGTTTTCTTTTTGCTAATATCTTGCAGCCTCATAATTGCCCAAGGGCCGATCGCGACTGTCTTTGCCAAGCCTGGGATAACATGGTCATGTACGTATACTCTCTGAGATTGAAGGAACCCTAATGGCTGTTTGGTATTAATTGTTAACTTTGTAGGTGCTTGCTGGATTGTCCAAATACGCCACGCTACTGGTTATCAAAGGAAAATGCGAGGGGGTTTTGCACTTGAGGATCATGGGAATTTGGAGTTTTGGAGTTCGCTATACCCACTGTCGCTCGTTAAAGCTATCAGCACAAAAGGAAACAAATCAAGATTCTTATACCATCTCAAGGTTATCAATTGGTATCTACATATATCCCGGATAGAAATACATAAAACCAATATCATGAAACCCATGTCTCCATTCAGACCAAGTTACAAATGTACCAGCAACGCCGGGCTAAAGCACATTGATATGCCGTGACAGATTTCAGACCTTAAAATGCCGATTAATTACTGCCATGTTTCTAGAACCCCAGATATCATTAAGTTTGTCTTCTATTTTGTGAATATCAACCTAGAACTCCGAACTGAAAAGAATGACCCTGTAATGCAGTCCTTGAACTCCAGTATCCCCCAATGAAATACCCCTTGAACTCGCAGAGATCATAACCCCATCATAAACTTCCCTATATCCTCCTAAATAAAGACTATCCGTTTGAAAAGGTATTAAAGTTAAAATATTGACCCTCATATCCACGAAATAGTGTGGATCAAAGGCGCATCTCTACCTAGGGTAGCTCGACTGGAGGAAGTCGAGGGGGAGATGGACTGGCACTGCCTTGTAACTCAGAGACTTCTCAGCTGTCATTGTCGTCTCTGTCGTACCGGGTTTTGTTAATCGCGGGACTTGAGGCGTCATGAAGAAGGTATCTGTCACGAAGACGGCGCCGCATCCCATCTGAGTGTATGTGTGTCCTTCGTCCATGATTAGATATGCAAAGCTGCAGTATTGTTCCTTTTTACTGTCACGGGCTGTTAGCTAGAGACCTGCAATACTTGAAAGATGCCATTACCATGTCGTCGCCAGGAACTTGGTACTCTCCGTCTTTCCGCAACCCCCAAAGCAATCATGGTGATCTCGACATCTTCCGACGAGGGTGCAACTGGAATCACCGCCACTCTTACACAATCCCTACAACCCATTCTGCGTACTAAACCGACAAACACTTCCAGCTGGCGGGGTAGTTACAGCCTCTGGGTCGCCATTCTTGTAGCCGCATGTTATCATCTCGGAGGGGACGCCACGCTCTGCAAGGTGGCCATTTGTCCGACTCGGCGCTGATGTCTCAGTTGGAGTGGGAATCTTGGCGTAAAGGGCATGACTGCGACATATGTAGAAGTGAAACAACAGAAAAGCAGAAATTATTCGCTGCATTTTGGACGTCAAAGGAGAGGGGAAAGGAGAGAGTTGAAGATGACAGTGAAACAAGATAAATTATTCTAGTTAGGCATCGCAGTGGGACGAAAATCATGCGTACTTAATTGCACAACACATCAAGACGGGGATATTGGACAAGGGTTGCTTTTTTGTTGGTTTTACATGAAGCTTTGGACAATTACAGAACCCGCTGTTTGCTGTTGGTCGGTCATACATGTCCAGGTGGGCGTTGGAAGAATTAGCTGTCGAAAGCATAAGAGACGAAATCACTTAGTTATCTTATGCAAACTTAGTCTAGCACTTAGGATACTTTATTTTGGCGCCTTAAGAATTAGAGGACAATTCTTCTGTTATCCATCTGGTTGTGTCGTACATGACTTCATTGATACCGTTTCAAACGGAATATGACCAACCGTTTTGATCGTCGTGTTCCTTGCAGGTGATAGAAGTTTCTAATTGGTCACTCGTTTAGACAAGGAACTTGACATCTGTCTTGGCTCGAAAAGGCAAGTTGTAAGTTGTGACCCTTGCAGCCCTGTCACGACCCTGCCTTACGAAGGACGCAGGATTGAGTGATTTAGAAGAAAGGTCCAATGGATCAATAGCCTAAAATGCAGGGTCGGAGATGAATGAGAGGATTAGGACCTGAAGGATGGATTACTGCAAGCTTATCTATCTATTGTTTACGAGCTGTTCAATCAGTGAGTCAGCAAGTGTCACCTGCTGGAATTCCATGGCTCCTTAATAAATACCACGTCAGGTCATTGCGCAGATAAATATCGTATTGATCATTGTTTGCAAGATCGAGCCCCTGCTAGTTCCCGTGTAAACGAGGTCCCCGAGTGAGAGAGTGGCTGGGCTGAATTGGAGGGTTGCCGCTGTAACGTGCCATACCACTAAGGCGTCAGAAATATGCAGTCTAAGGAGCACCTTGAATTCGAGCAAAGAGACCACATTATTCTGTCGCTAGTAGCGGACCCCCCGATCACTGCCGTCATCCGAACCCTTCCCTTGGTAAGTGGGCTCCTCATTATCGGCGCCATTGTTGAAGTGCTGTGCCTCGCCCTTGAATTGATTCAGCCGTAGCACTTATGAATAGGATACTTCTTTTTAATTCCTCCCTTGTCTCTCTTGTCTCTCTTTTCTCTGTTTTTGCATCTTTCCCTTGTGGCTTTTAGGTGACGCTCAAAATGCATCGCACAATCTTCTTTCTTTGTGTACCTCTCGTTTGCTTCTTATTAATCTCGACCAGCTTATACTTGGGTCGCGATCATATAACTCGGTTATCGGAAACGTACCTTCCTCTTTACGCCCCAAATCAGGTAGCGACCACGTCTAGGGAAACAATATCCTCTCCTTCCTCTTCAACATCAACATCGAAATTATCATACACGGTTTATGCTGAAAAGGCTCCTTCATCCACCATCAGCTCTTATACAACAAGCGACATCGCCCAAGCCTCTTCAACATCATCCTCTACTATCTCCGCTACACCAATAAACTCCGCCATAAAAGATGGTGAGATCTCATTTACAATACTTGAACTGAGAAAGGGCTTAACTAACAATTGGCAGGCTCTATACTATCTGCTGAGCGCATCACACCTTACATCCACGCCATCCTCGATCCCTCATCCAAAGAGCGCCCACGACTAGAATGCCCTCCCTTGGACACCAAGCGATACCAAGAACTCAAAAAGACACACGCCACCCGCGAAAACGACGATGGCGAAGAACCCATTGACTTTTACTTCGCTCTTAATTTGCGCGATGTCGTCAACCTCCTTCCTCGGCTTATGGGTAGTATCGTTGAGACGATAAAATACCTTGGACCTGAGCGATGCGCCCTCTCAATCGTCGAGGGTAATTCCCCCGATGGTACAGCCGATGTTCTTGCTGCTTTGCACCCTTTCATGGAGGAATTGGGAATAAGATACTTTTACAACAACTCTGCGATCAATCCTTCTAAAGGTGCACGTATCCGCAAGTTAGCACAGTTGCGCAATTTGGCTCTTGAGCCGCTGTTTAAGAAGAAGGTGCCGGCCTCGGATCAGACGACTGTTCTCTTTATCAACGATGTTGCGGCATGTCCTGATGATATACTCGAGCTGGCATACCAGCGTCGCAACCTCAATGCCGATATGACCTGCGCAATGGACTTTACTTACGCAGGTGCTGACCCGACCTTTTACGACGTATGGGCAAGTTTCGACCCATCCTCTGATCCCAATCAGTGACTAACATGATCATAGGTCGCGAGAACACTTGCCGGAGATACTTTCTTTCCTATCCCCAAGGATGGCTCATGGAACGATGCATGGGATCTATTCAGAGGAAACAAAAAAGCACGAATGGCATACGACGCCCATCTTCCTTTCCAAGTATTCGCATGCTGGAACGGCGCAACAGCATTCACTGCCGCCCCGATCCTCAACGGCCTACGATTCCGCGATCCTAAAAAGGACGAATGTTTCCAAGGCGAACCCCAGCTATTCTGTAAAGACCTGTGGCACAAGGGATACCGAAAGATCGCTGTCGTTCCCAGTGTTAGTCTGGAGTACACAGATGCTAGGGGAAAGGACATCAAGAAACTTAAGGGTTTTACGAACGAAGTCGTACAGCACATGGATGAGAGCAAAGCGAATATTGAGTGGCAGTACGAGCCACCTGAGAAGGTCAAGTGCATGCCTTCTTTTGATCGCCAGACTTGGCTTCCTTGGGATGAGTCATTGAAGGACCGAAGACGATAATTGCATCAATTAATTGTATAATATTTAGCATAACTAGACAGGCGGCGTTGATGGAGTTCAACCACGATAGTAGTGTATTCGAACAGAACCATTGTTTCTCATATGACGCCATTATTCGTTTTGTGTATGAGACTCGGAATTGGTGAAGCTGTTGAACAGCACGAGTGCTTTGTTACATGAACAGTACGAAAATGGCACCTCCACTGATCGAGGGTTAACTAGGAGGCGCCACAGGGCCACAGTCGATGGAACAACGACCGAAATGGCCAAACCCTCGGTCATGGGCTAAATTTAGGCGCTGGTAAACTCAATTTGAAGCCACTTTTGGCACGGGTATGTCCGTGATGATGCTACTATTGAACGTTGAGCTGCATTCTTAATGTTTAGCTGGCATGGATGGCTAACTCAGCTTGGGAATTGCTTCACCCTCAGTTCAGAACATCACGCCACAGTATGTTTAGCAGAAGCAAAGGCGCATCAGATTTGAAGTGTCTACAGTAGTGTATTCATGAGTCTATCTTGGTTAACTCCTAGTTAATTCTTTCCATCCATGATTAGAAGAGCTTGCAACAAAGCCCTCTCGACATAGACAAGCAATATCCTTCCAATCCAAACATCATTGTTCAATACACAGAGGTCCCATCTATCATTCCTTCCAATAATCCACAAATTTACATTCCCTTTCCTTGAATACGCTCGGCGGCAATGCCGTAAGCGCTGAGTGTGTCTCCAACTTCACAGGGATCCTCTCCAAACTCGACCTTCTCGAATCCTAGAGGTCGATCCTTCTCCAAAGCCATCTTGCCCATCTGTGCCTGGCAACGGAAGCTGCCGAAGCGGTACTCGATTACTGAGCGGCCGCCCTTGACGCGCGAGGGCTGGACGATGAGAGGGGTGATTTCGTCAACCTCGAAGACGAAGCGCTCTTTGAAGAACTCGGTTAGGCATTCTGCGTTGACAAAGGTTGATTTGCCCGTGATGATGAGAACGCGAGATGCGGCTCCGATCATGGGCTGTTCGCCGTACTTGACACGGTTGTGGGTGACGCGGACTGGGTATCCAGATACTTCGAGACCTTGGGTCAAAGACTTGGAGAGCAGGAGCTGTGCAGGACCAGGGGTGAAGAAGACGACCTTTGCTGCGGCGGTGTCATGGCGCTCGTAGTCAGGCTCGTTGATGACAGTGCACCAGATGCGGCCGACGTTACGGATCTGAGCCAGAAGTTGGTTGTGAGTAACATCCGGAGGCAGGTTGGTCAACCAGAGAGCGCAGTTCTCCTCTGGAGCAAGGTTCATCGCGCTTGCGTTACGCATGGTGTGTTCGCCCTTGTAGTTGTTTGAGAAGATGTTCACCTCAGCTTCAGCCTGCACATTCTCGGTGCTAGCAACAGGGCGGTTGTGGTTGATGGCAGCCATGGGTCTGAAGCCTCGAGGGGTAGAGGATTGACCAAGAGTAGGACTATCTGGCTGAGAACGAACGGAATGGTTGCTACTGGGGGCAAAAGGCTGTCGAGTCTCGTATGAGCTTAGATAGTTGGGAAGCTTGAACGGTCGAGCTTCCTGGTCAGACGTAAAGGCTTGGCCTGGTGCAGATGTAGGAGCTTGAGACTCGCGTATGTTAAACTGGTCGAAGCCATTCTTAAGACCCTCCCAGATTTCAGGTGAAGGGGCGAGGCTTCCTGCGAAACTGTCTCTAACAGGGGAAGCGTGGCCGACTGGAGGAATGGCTGGCTGTCGGACTGGCATGGCTGTTTGAGCAGCCATGTGGTTCACAGCCAGCGGATTCTGAGTCTGAGCCTGGGCTTGAGCATTGGCATACGGCTGAAAATTGTTCGAAGCATTGCGAGGAGTGAAGGTGTTTCCGACGCCATTGTTTCGTCTGTAGAACAATCCAAAGTTCTGAGCTTGTTCCGAAGGAGGAGGCGTACGCTGAGCAGGAACAGGAGGAATATAGTTCAGAGGCACAGCTGGGATTTGTTGTCCTTGACCGAAGCCATTAGACGCAGTGAAAAGCTGAGAGTAGTCCATAGTCTTCTTGTATCGCGGATCCGTCATCTCAGTGAAAGGCGTGTTCTGCTGAGGAGGCGATGGGGTAGCGTTCGATTCAGCAGGACTGCTGGAGCTCTTGTGAGAGTCAGGAGTAGAAGGAGATACCATTTTGGATAGAGAGATCAAAAGAGTAGAAAAGAGGTTCAGAAATAGCAATAGTGAGTGCTCAAGTGTTGATGAGGATGAGATACCAAGAGGATGAAGATTTCGAAAAGAGTAAAAATTGGGAACAATTTATAGTCGTCCGGACGGTGTTGAAGTCAGATAGGCAGTCGAATTTGTCTTCTATTGTTGTCCTAAGTGAATGGATGAAAGATTTTTTTGATCGTAGGGGAAATCAGTTGAACAATGCAAGCGTGCTTCTATTCATTCGTCTAGAAGCGTGTGAAGCGAGTAAACGAACGAACAACGGAAATAAAAAAGAACTAAAGAACACATTTATATGTATACTTCTTGTTCAAAGGAATTTCGAAATTTGCGGTGGCCGCAAACATACGTCGCGATGGTAAAAGTTGAAGCTGAGGGGAGAAGCGAAGCTTGGTTTGTTCCCCGTCGGGTAGCTGCGCAGAAGAATGACTATCTTTGTCAAACGGTAATGGAAGGGCGGTCAGAAAGATGATTTGTATCGGTGAAGAGGAGAGGAGAAAGGAAGAAATTTGTGCGTTGATGTTGGTGTTTGGGATTTGAACTGTGGTTGCTGGGTGAAGGTGAAGATGAAGTAGTGGCACTGACAAGCAGCTGCCAGCACGTCCTGCCTGGAGATGGACTGGCAGGCTCTGGAATCAATCCGAACTAATTGGATTATACTACTCGATTACATTAACGTCTTTTGAGCGGTCAGGAGAAGGGAAGATGGGACTACGGCATCCTGCAGTGAAGTGTCACTTTATCTGATTTCTGGAAACTACCTATATGCTTGACCGCCAGCAAACTGCAGGTTTTCTTTTGACAGGTCGCACTCTAACCAAGATACCTCTTCACTGGGTTATAATAGCATGCTTTAAATGGCCTTAATTGAGGATTGTTGTCGACAGTCATCTTCCTGTTCACATATTCTGCGGCGTCATCTCCTCGCACGTCAAGGCGCTCAGCGTATCATGACGACGCACGTCACGATTTCCCTACAATTCCCATCAATACGTCCCCAATCATTATCGCACGTCTTCTGTCAATTCATGACTTTCCGGAGTTGTTGGTTGTACAACTGTCTGTGCTCATGGCCCTTTGCCCTGGGAATAAAGATGACCTTTCAACACCGCCGGCAAGCTGCACCTCCGTATGCACCCCATGATTTGGTACATTCCGCAGTCAAATTGGGAGGAGTCAGAAAGTTGATAGGGTCCAGCCTTATCGTAGAATGTTCCCCGCGTTTGGTAGCTTGGGTGGTGGATAGATACCTACATGGTACACTCATTGAGGTACGCCAATGCCTTTACAGTCAGTCATCGCCCATGCATAAACCGGGTAACCTTTGATATAGAAGGTTTTGAGGGTTTGCAGTTGCTCATAGTATGTGACCGTGTAAGTTCATCAGCAGCAGGGTGGTGCGCAACAGCTTGGGATGAACTGCAGGCGCACGCTCGCTCATGGACGAGAGTTTAAAGCAATATAAAAGTACTGGTACCCTAACTTCAGATAGCAAATTGGGCTTCTCTAGCCGGCTGTGGATGGTCAATTCTTTTAATCGTGAGCAGGCCGTTCCAGTCAGCCAAGAAGGAGGATGTCAATCTGGGCGTTTGACGCCTATTGAAGCTATTCCCAAGTTCACGCACCATTAACTACTTCCTCTTATCGCAAAAGATATTACGGCAATGTCAATTAATTTGCCGGATATTTTATCGCAACACTCACACTCATTTTGATGTAGACCGGCAAAAAAGAAGATCGACATTAGAGTAGACCAAAGAAAATAACGTGCGGTTTGTGTGGATCGAACACACGACCTTCAGATATCGGTAGATGATTGAAGTTTGACTTCAGTCTGACGCTCTCCCAACTGAGCTAAACCCGCTTGTTGGAATTACATGACTTTAATACACCTCTTGTTCACTTGCGGAGAGGCCATCTTGCGGTTCTTCGTCATCTCATCAGTCAACTTGAGGTCTACACCCGAACATCCTGAGCTCATTAAGGGTGTTCGTATCTCATTCCACAAAGTGACATTTACTTGGATCTTGTCGCTGTTCAACTCAAGGGCTTTCTGCAGGGTACGTATCACTGAGAAACAGCAGGGTCATCATGGACTTGGTAGCACAGAGTAAACAAGGTCAACTGGAATTCTGGCAAACACTCATCAAAGCACTACCTGACGTCGGTCACCAGGTTTCTTTACCGGGCGATAAAGACAAAAATGAAAGCTGAAAGGTGTAGCTAGCCAGGCTGTCTGTAAGGCTGAGAAAAGGTGAGATCCCTTGGTGGGTCCAGGAAGGGCTCCAAGGCAGTCACATACAAGTCCTACCTCAGGACAGCCTCCATAGCTCATCTCTCAGTTGTCACATTGCGTACGACAAATCTAATTTGAAGCTATACATGGTATAGACGTCATTTATTCTTTGTTCGCCCGCAGACTTCTTATCCCTTCAACCAATCCAAGCCTCATCAGCATGTCATCACGCACCCATGGCTATCCCAGCAACGGCTTCCTATAGACTGTCATACATGCGACAATGTGGACTTCATCTACCTCTCTCCATCGTCTATTGGGCAACAAAGCCAATCGAAAGTCCATTCGCCATTGGTTTCTACCTCTTTGACGAGCCAGTACCATCCAGACTCTGCATCAAGACCAGTCCTGCGTTTATAAAGCGTGTCCCAGACTTTCATTTTTCCAGTTCCTACTCTAGGACTATCTATGCTTCCTATAAGAAGCCAGCATATAGTCAAATATGGCCTCTCTCTCAAGAAGACCATCGCATTTTACCACAAGCTCTTTCTCATTCACATCTCCGAGCTCTTACGCAACTTCAGATTCCCGTCCAACAGGATCTCACTTCAAAATGCTCGGATTCATCGGAGACGCCATTTCAGATGTCGCATGGAAATGGAAGTACAAACTTCTACCCCACAAGAAGTCCCCTCTCGATGTACCAGTCGACGTCGAGAAAGAATATGAGGAGGAAGACATCGAGGATATCACCAGCAAAGATCCTGCTTTTGGAACCGACGCAGTCATCCAAACTCTTTACGAGGGCAAAAGATCTGATGGAATGCGTAACTTTGATTGGAGAACCTTTCCACCCAAGCCAATCTCCAAATCCTTCATCAAAGCTCGCTACCGTGTTGCCATCAAAGTCTACAAGGTCAAAGACGACGATAAAGACCAAGTTTCTGGCCGCTTTGCTCTAAAGTACCACAGAATCGATGTCCAGAACCCTCTCCTGATCAGCGCTCTTGAACCAATCTTGAAGAAGGAGAATCTCATTCTCAACGTTGATGATATAGCGACCTTCAAGGAACCCTTTCATCCTCTTTGGTTTTGTCAAGATGCCATCAGAGACTTGTATCAGGAGACAAGCAAGGACAGCCCTGTTAAAGGATACATGCAGCTCTTCATCAGAGTCCTTGATGAATGCTTCCGTGATCTCAAGATCAAACAGCACCATCTGCTTGATAAGGGTCTGGTTGACTACAAGATTGCCTGGACATTGTTCCCTAGGGATTCGACAATCTACAGTTATGGGATGAACTCGGAGTTTATCACCAAGGTAAACAACACTGAGTATAGACGCAATGATGGTGTTAATGAGCTCATCATTAACTCTAAAGCTATATCCTTTAACGGAAGTCGATTCATTTGGACAAAGAAGGAATTGACTATTGAGTTCTTCGTTGGCAACAAGCCGATCCGCGAACTTCGCCATTACCCTTTCGACATGCATCCAGACAAAGCATCTATCCAGGACCGCCTACTGGCGCGAGGTAGAAAGGCTCTTGACTTGCAGGGATTGTCATACTGCTCCTACAGTGGAATTTCACTTGAACCTAGAATCAGGGGATACACGAAGCACAATGTGGAAGGTCGCATCTTGGTTGATGTTGTAGGGTACAACACATACCACCTGGCCCAAGGGAAACGCGAGGACCAAGACCCCAAAATTGAAGCGGTACATGACTCGCCTTCCAGCATCAGCCTAAGCCAAGATGTTAGCAAACCAGAGGACAAATGTGTCAAGAACCAGCAAAAGAGGATCACTGAAGAGGATCAAACCTTGAACAAGGAGAGACTTCTGGAAAGACCAAACGACATTGCTTTTATGTCCGAGCTCATTAGCGGATATGCATTGAAGAACAAGATCTGGAGTAAGACTATTACTGAGCTACATGAGTTTATAATGCTAACAAATGATCGCTAGCCCAATTCTATGTAGAAGACATCGAGCCAATTGTGTGGAACGATAAGGCCTACAACCACCTCGTCTTTGACCATCAACAGAAGGATCTTGTCCTATCTTTCGTCGAGAATCACAGTTTAGCTGATGGTACATCCACAGCTATGGGGGATGTCATCGTCGGCAAGGGCCAAGGTCTCATCATGCTGTTATCCGGCCCCCCTGGTACGGGTAAGACTCTCATGGCTGAAGCCATCGCAGATCGTGCCCGTCGCCCGCTGTTCTACCTACAAGCTGAGGATTTGGGCATCAGTGCTGATACTCTTGGTGCCAATCTCAAGCGCGTCTTCGAGATGGCAACCGAGTGGAATGCTGTCGTCCTCCTTGATGAGGCAGATGTCTTTATGGCGGAACGCAATCCCAACGATATCCACCGCAACGAACTCGTCAGCATTTTCCTCCGCGAGCTCGAGTATTTCCGTGGCATCATCTTCTTGACGACTAACTTGTACCAAACTATCGATACTGCGTTCCGCAGCCGCGTCAGCCTTCATCTCCGCTTCGAATCTCTGGACCGCAAGGCTCGCGAGGCCGTCTGGCGCAAGTTCCTCCAACTTGTGCCAGAAGAAAATCGGGTCACAGACGTTACCGATGAGTCTCCTGACACTGGATCTACCACACCCAGGAATAGTGACACAGACGAAGGTGCTGAAAGAGAAATCAGCACGAGCTATGATGACAAGCCGCTCGACGATGAAGATATTGCAGAGCTTTCACTGTGGCAACTCAACGGACGTGAGATCAAGACTGCTGTCAAGATGGCACGTAGCTGGTGTGGATACAAGGGCTATGCCATGACGCTCTCGCGGTTGGAGAATTCGATCAAGACGACAAGCCCAGTTGCGAACAAAGACGGCGATGTTGATCAGTCCCTTTATGACTGATTTGTATGAACATTTCCTTTTACCCTCAGGATGACCCTCTTTGGTGATCTCGTTAATTGTGTGTTAGCTAGATTTGGGAATAGACATGTTTGATCTCAAATGGTGTGGTTTGGCAGGCTTTGATCTTGATTAGTGCTCACAATGATTCGCAACATCAAGACAGTATGAGCACGTGTGCATTTTTTAAACTCTCCAAGACGTTGTACATATGTGACTTGTTATTCCATGTGTATTTTACAAGTGTTCCTAATCATAATACCCATCCATCCCATTCCAATAATGATCTTCGCGAATGCCCTAGTCTACCGTACCTTATAACAGAAAAGCATAAAACCACCCATTGATCAGTTACAGCCCAGCCCAGTTTTGTGCATCGACATACAAAAAGTCGTCAGTTCAACCCCTTGATCGCAGTCCCCTTCGAACACCAGATTGTGCCGCCCTGCCTGTCTTGGCTGTAGCAGCAGCCTTGGTAGCAGTAGTCTTTGTCACTTTGGTAGGAGCAGCAGCCTTGGCCTTGGTAGCTGTGGTCTTGGCTGCGGCACCTCGTCCACGCTTCGTCGCGGGGGCATCCTCATTCTTGGAGCTTGGAAGCTCGCCCTTTCCAGACTTTCCCTTGGCGGGTCGTCCACGAGCCTTGGGCTTTTCAGGCTCGGCTTCGGCAACTGGCTCTGCTGTCTTCTTTGCGGCACCTCGACCACGCTTGGCGGACTTGGGTGCTTCTTCAACAGGAGCAGGCTCGGCAGCCTTGGTGCGCGTAGACTTGCCACGCTTGGGCACTGTTTCCTCAATAGCTTCCTTGGTAGCCTTTGCCGGTCGTCCGGGTTTCTTACCCGAAGCGGCCTTGGTTGCTTTAGCAGGGGCAGGCTCCTCAGCTTTGCGTGTTGTACGTCGCTTCTTGGTAGCGGGCTCAGGCGACTCAACCTCGGGCTCTGGTTCGGGAGCAGATCGCTTTGCACGCCCGCGCTTGGTGGTGGTCTCGGCTGGTATTTCTTCAGTAGCCTTTGCCGCAGCTGCTGCGCGTCCCCGCTTCTTGGGAGCCAGTTCAGGCCCGGAAGCAGCATTTTCGGCCATCTTTGAGGCAGTTTTAGCTGCTCCGCGCTTCTTCGTTGTCGCAGGCTCAGCTGCAACCTCTTCGGAGGCCTTCGAGACAGCAGCACGACCACGTCGTTTGGGAGCTGGTGCGGATTCCTCCTCGGGATCAGACTTGGCTGCTCGGCCACGTCTCTTAGGTGCTGATTCCTCAGCTGGAGTATCTTCAGCGGCTGCTGCACGACCACGCTTTCGGGTCTTGGGCTCGGATGCCGGTTCTTCAGCTGCTGGTGCCTCGACCTTGGCGGCAGGGCGACCACGTCGCTTAGGTGCCTCAACGGGAGCTTCCTCCTTGGGCTCTGCGGCGGCTCGGCGTCCTCGTTTTGTAGCTACTGGGGCTTCAGTCTTGGGAGAAGAAGGAGCTGCAGCATTCCTTGTTGCTCGACCCCGCTTGGCAGGGGAGGGAACAGCACGAGGTTTTACAGCACGAGTGGCCTTCTTAGCAGGAACATCCTCAGTCGCATTTGAAGTTCGGCTCGCACGCCCGGCGCGCTTGGGCTCCTCAACTTCTGATTCAGCTTCTGGCTCAGCTACTTCTGTAGGTTTGGGGTTCTTGGGTGGCCGTCCACGCGGCTTAGGGGTTGACGTAGGAGTTGCAGCCGCCTGCAGCCCAATAGCTGTTTTGGGAGTACGGACGGAGGTAGGCCTTCTAGGCGTGGTGACGGCCTTGCTGGCACTGGCAACTCGGCGACCTCTAGCGGACAAAGGTTTTGATGCGCTGGGAACAACGATTGGGGTGGCGACGGATTTTCTTGGTCGGCCTCTCTTTGCTGTGCTTGGTGGTTGAGCTGGAGTAGCTATAACATCACTCTTGCGTGGTCGTCCTCGCTTCTTGGGGGTTTCGTCAACAGCGACACTCGCTGGCATGGACTTGCGACCGCGTTTTGCGGCTGATGTAGGAGCTTTCTTGACTGCAGGCGATGCAGGCGCAGAAGCAATGCTGCGACGCGCACTAACTGGCTTCTTAGCAGACTCTGCAGCCTTACCGAGAAGACTCTGTCTGCTAGGCCGACCTCGCTTGGCGGCGGATTTGGGAGCAGCTTCCTCAACAGGTGCAGTTTCTTCCTCAGTCTCAGAAACTTCAACAAAAGTCTCCTTTTCAGACTCTGACATCTTCTTAACCTCAACAACAAGGGAGGGTGTCGAAGCTCCCGTCCCGGGCTGTTGCTCAGCCTCAGTGGACATCGCTCTACGGGCCTCATCTTGTGGGGAAGTCGCGGCCAGGACAGGTGGGGGCGCAGACATGCGCTTCATTATTCCCCTTCCTACAGAGAGTAATGCGGACCTCAGCTTGCCAGGGCCTGCTGCCGGCGTTGAATTGACCTCTGGTGATTTCGATGCTTCCTTGGCAGGAGTTTCTTGGCCTTCAGCAGTGTTATCAACATCGCTCAACGGCTCAACTGGTGTTTCGGTGGGTGTCTCTTCAACGCGTTCGGCTTCACCTGGTGTAACTCCGCTGTCACGCTCTTGTTGTGTAGGAATTTCATCGGGTTGCTTCTCTGATGATTGAATAATAGTTGTCTCGTTGTGCTCATAAATCTCGACTCGCGACTCCTCGACTGGCGGGATAATGTCGCTCTCGACTCGCAGAATTTCTTCCTCCTCATGCTGCTGAATAATAGACTCTTCTTGAGCGCGGACAGCTGATCGTTCGAAGGACAAAGACGCGGCGCGTTCGGGGGAAATAACATTCTGGCCTTCAGCAGATTCCTCGGGTGCAGGCTTTTCTGGAGAGGAAGAAAAGCGTGTGGGCTGCTCGGGTAAAACAGAAACATCGGTTGAGTCGAAGTTATCGTTATTCAATGTGTTGTCGAGGGTAGATGCATCGCGCTGCCAAGGCCAAGTAGGTGCAGGTCCGGGGCTCATTCCGTGAGAAGGTGTAGCTTCAGTAGTGGTATCGCGAGGCATATAAATTGGATTGAATAAAGGAGAAGCTTCTGGACGATATGACTCGGCGAAAGAAACATCGTCGTCTTGCATCGCGTTGGGCGCATTGGGGGATGAATTTGACATTTCGACGCGATGACCAGAACCAAGCCAGTTAGAACGAGAACTGGAGCCTGAAGGAGGGTCCTGCCCAAAGTTGAAATCCATATTTAGAGATTATTTGTGTGTGTCATTAACATTGAATGGATTGAATATGAATTGGGGAAAACAAATTTGTTGTTTACTCAAATTCCATGATGTATGATACAGTCTTGATCTCGTGTTGCGACGCGCGCGTCACGTCAACGTTTGTAAGGCGCGCGATTAGAGTGGTATCTCCAAATTGGGTTTAGCCTATGACATAATTTATCCTCCCCAGCTGCTTGCGAGCACTTGCAGTTGATCTGGGGTTGGAGCTTGGCATTTGAGCTTGGCGTTTATTAGTTTAGACATTTTATCTAACGTCGTTTTGTTGTTAGCGCCCCAAACGAATGCTTATCATGCTATCGAAGTCAAAACATTCACTAGGGCGATGCCTTTGTTTCAGAGGCTACAGGCCTGGATGATGATGACGATTGCTACACAAAGACCTTGCATCGCTGACTCTCCCTTTCAAGAATAATCGACAGTTCATTCACGGATATCGGCTTGGGCATTAATCATGTAAAGCACGTGATTTTATACGCCAGATGCTCTATGGATGGTTCGTACAGTAACTTGCAACGGGCTGCACTGCCACTGCCCAGAAAGGCTAAACAGGGTCTTATCGAGCTGTGGCATATGATCATCCAAGCCTAATCAGGAATCGTGAAGCTGGCGTCCCCCTCTTGGTTCATTTCAGGGTCTCTTTACCGCTACTCCCCTGTCCTAACAGCTTAAGCTTATGTTCCATGCTGACAGCGCAGCGCAATAGGATCCATGGATACGATGCGGGAAATTGGAGGTTCAGTCAGTACCGTGGCAATGCTGCCGCAGTGACCGGGCATGTGCGGCCACATCGTTCGAGGGCTTGGGGGCTTTCTATTGTCACCTTTCCTTGGCCTCGATTGATTCACTCTGCATGCATGCACCCACTGCCGACCCGACCTATCTTATCCGCTTTTCACAGATGTCTTCAACGCTGTCATCGGATCACAGCCCCTCGGCTTGGCAGTGATTCGTTCAAACACTACCCGCTCGCTCTCTTTCCTCGATAGAGTAGGTTGCAAACCAACTCACTCCCCTCTTCATCCCCCCGGAAAGGCACAGCACCAGATCCAAACTCTACACCCTTCAACGACTCGCAAACGGCACCGCTCTGAAACATTGTTACTCTCTCAGGGTTACCAGTCGTCTCCGGCGTCTGACGCCAAACACGACGAACCATGTGGCGCCCAAACCTCAATTTCGTCAAGTTGCATTGTGAGTGCCGAACTGTTTTTTTGGTTATTGTACCCAAAATGCAAGATGCGATGAGGCTGACAACCACTCTTCTTGGCAACACGCAGATATATACATCATTTGCATGGGTCTATCCAGCTTCCTTTTTATATATCCCAACGGTAAACTCAGCGCAATCGATGCTTATTTCCTTGGGGTTAGCGCCTCAACCGTTACCGGATTGACAACGTGAGCCACTTTCTACAGCGCTTGTGATGATCACGGGTACCTAACCAATCCAGTGTCGATGTCCCTGTCCTCAGAACATACCAGCAGTTATACCTTTACTTTATACCCCTGGTTTGCAATACCGTCACGATCAATATCATAGTTGTCGTCGTACGATTAGTCTGGTTTCGCAGGTACCTTAAGAAGGCTGGTCAGTTCATCGTCTTACCTATTCTTGCCAGCGTGTTGCTGATGTTCTTTACAAAGCTCCCACTCTTGTGAATCGACGCAGAGCCGCAGATCCGGATCCCAAAGAAGACCCTGAAATCGGTGCGGAGCTTCCTATTTCGGAGCCACCTGAACATCGACCTAGTATTGTGCGAGCAGTTACGGACCATGCACCTAGGAATGTCGCAGGCAAGGATGGACTTCCTCGAATTGAAGGTCGCAGTCAAACGGTCCCAGCTCCCGATCATCAATCCCAACGTTCCGTGGAAAACGACACATCTCTCATTAATGATGATAAGATGACTGAGCGAGAGGTTGACCAGCACGGAACAAAGATCACATTTGACCCTTCAACCGATCATCATCCTCGGCGCGAACAGCAGGACTCCACGCTATATATTCCTGGACCTCGTGCTCGTGATCAAGGTACGTATTCTCAGCTCTCTCCTGCACTCAACTGACATTTCCAGGGCTACCATTCGTCGAGCTTAATAGTGGTCGTCGATTCAGCAGAGATACACAAGACGGTACGGTGATATCGCACTAATAGCATATCCAGGTGTCGTGTGCTAATCGCTCATCTAGATGACTTGATCGAACCTGTTTCTCGCACCTTCTCTAATCCCATCGGGACCCTTCGCCGTCGGCGCAGCGCCGGCCTCAGTCTGTCCCAGGTTCGTTCGGTAGAACGTGTCGCCACCGTTGCCTCGTCGCTGTTTGTTATCGGCAACACTGCTCAGGGCCCTAAGGAGCGTCCATTAGCCAGAGCGCCGACCCTTGCTGTGGGGGATTTCCCACGCTTATCGCGTGAGGTGACCATCGGGCGCAACTCTACTTTCCGTCACTTGTCATCGGAAGATCGAGACGAGCTTGGTGGCATTGAATACAAAAGCTTAAAGCTACTCCTCAAGATCATTATTGGTAGGTCTTAAAGTGCTCTACCGATAGGTACAAGTCTAATGCGCACAGGATACTATGTGTTCCTCCACCTCCTGGGCGCTGTCTGCCTTATAGGATGGGTCAGGCATGCGCCCAGCAAGTACGTCGACTACATCGCTGAGTGTGGACAAAACCGTATCTGGTGGTAAGTCTTCTCCTTTGTCGATGATGATGCGCGTTTCTCATCCACTGTACAGGGCCATCTATTCCGCTCAGACCATGGGCTCCAACTTGGGTTTTACTTTGACTCCCGACTCCATGATATCTTTCAATGACGCCCCGGCTCCTCTGCTTATCATGAGTGCTCTCGCGCTCGCTGGACATACCTTTTATCCTATTATGCTACGTCTTGTCATCTGGTCTGCATCAAAGGTCTTCCCGAAAAAGTCCTCGATTCAGGAGTCATTACACTTTCTCCTCAACCATCCACGTCGATGCTACACCTTGCTATTCCCTAGCGGACCGACTTGGGCATTGTTTGGTATTCTTACCCTCCTTAACGTCGCCGATGTCCTCTTCATTATTCTCCTTGACTTGGATAACCCAACCGTTACAGTTCTTCCCGGGTGGCAGAGATTTTGCGCTGCTGTTTTTCAGGCCGTCAGCTCGCGACACACTGGTACTGCAACCTTCAATCTTGCCAACGTCAACCCAGCAGTGCAAATGGCTCTATTAGTCATGATGTACGTTTCCGTCTATCCTATTTCGATCGTTGTTCGATCTTCCAATACCTACGAAGAACGCTCCCTTGGGCTCTACGACGAAGATGAGCGGGAACTAGATGAGGAGAATGGCAGTTCTTATTTTTTGACCCATCTACGAAACCAGCTCAGTTTCGATCTATGGTACATTTGTCTTGGGCTTTTCTGCATCACTATAGCTGAGCACAAAAAGGTTATGGACGGGAATGACCCAGTGAGTACTCCCCTCAGCTCTAGTATACAGCTCAAAACTTACAACGACAGGCATTCGCAATGTGGCCCATCGTATTCGAGGGCGTATCGGCATAGTAAGTGCGCTCCTCCTTCAGTGACTCCCAGAGCTGACCATTTTCTAGTTGCAACGTCGGCTTGAGTTTAGGATACCCCACGATCAATGCGTCTTTTTGCACCGAATTTACAACATTCAGTAAACTCGTCATTTGCGCCATGATGATGCGCGGGCGTCATCGTGGACTTCCCTACGCTTTGGATCGCGCTATTGTTTTGCCGACCGAGAAATCACTGGGCGACGAGACTACCACCACGCGCTCTCGCTCTCGCGAATCTCACCAGCATCTTGAATAGAGACTCGCAACTGGGTCACAGAAGAATTGCTCTAAGACTAAGCCCAAGTGCTAGTTTAAACCAGCATAAGGTGACTAAATTATTTCGTCTCTTATGCTCACGCGATAGATACCTTCCAGTATACTATACTCTCAGGGGCGCTGGATATGCCCTTTGGACTGTTGGACTGTTGTTTTACATTCTGATTTCATATCTTCTTTCGTTAAAGCATAGCGAGGCTATATGTCAAGATGGTTGCATTAGAAGGCTCTCAGTGCCACATCAGATAGAAAGGGCTGTTTGCAGGATATTGATGGAAATACACGAGACTTTTTACTTCAGTACAGACTGTTCACTGAGGTTCTTACTATAGTGACGTTGGACTCTATCTACTTCCTGTCGGCGCATGAACATGTGGTCTCACTGCGTGCATATATATTTACCTCCATCACTTGCTTTGAGTCCATAAGAGTTAGAGTTACTTTTGCATAATGACTGCAGTCCCGTGGTTGAAGTCTTTCCGATGTAAGTTTGTCGTAGGCCATATACTTTCGAGTATGCACCTCAGTCAGGTATCCAACTTTGAGTTCAGATACCGAGCATCTTTCTATAAGAACCATCAAGTTCTCTTTTTGGAACGATTGTTTCTCTCTTAAAACCACCAAAGCTCCTTGTACTAAGTTCTGCCTTTCGATATCACTTCTTCGAGCCCTTCTCATCGTTCAACCTGTTATCACCACACCTTACGATAGCCAAGCCTATCAAGGAAACAACCTATTTCACGATGGAAAACGCACATCAATTCGTCGTCTCTTCGATCATCAGCCAGGGAATCAAGCGCATAATCGTAATTGCACTGGTAATATTTGCAGCGTATGTGAACCCCCATTAACTCATTTGCGGAGTATTGACTAACTGATTCTATGAAAGACCTGTCTTGATGCTTGTTGCTTTGGTCCTTCTTCGGGAGGTACAGGATAGGATGGATGAGGCCAGGAATCGGGATCATGATCGTGTTGAAGAAGAAAGCACGGATAGTAATCTGTTTATGGTCGATTGAGATATGTTCAGTCCGGTTCTTGGTCCTGAGCCTAAGATGATGGAAGAAACTATCGCATTTCTCGATGACATTAGATTTCTTCAATTGCAGCAATATGCATGGTTTATCTTTGTGCTATGGTCTGCTCTCATTGCATTTTATGCGATACCAGGTCTGGGGTTCGGCCGGTAATTAGAAGCTGAATCAATTTAGTTGTCTACTTCCAATCCAGAACTTGATACCCGAATTACAACTTTAGACTTCAATATCAACACAAATTCATGAAACCCTATCCGAAGGAATCGGGCTAACAATCCTCCATGGCTTATACAATTCCTCATACTGCTAGTCTGCTGTAACGGTCGCCCTATAAGGAAGTCAAGTCCAAGAAGGTAATCTCATACGAAAGCAGGGATTTCCTGGTTAAGACCATTTTCTGGAGCTTTGACAAGCATTTCAATCCTTTGCGGAACTCAAACGCGCAAGCGATTTTGGCTGTTATGGAGATGATAGGCGAGAAAAGCATGGCTGTGCTTTCCTGGGTCCACGCTTTGACAGCTTGGCTCGGATGTCGGCTAACTTGGCGGAGGGAGGTGAGTACACGATAGCTTCATCAAGTTGGAATCCGGATTTGAACTACATATAATACTGCAGTGACTTAATTCAGAAACTTGCGAGTTTCTCTTTATTTCGTGTTGCAACTGCAACCATAATCGCCTGAATGTATCGGAGATTTCCTCTCAGCCTCTGGACGTAGTATCGGATCCATACGATATCCACAACCTTATCATTCTCAGGATTGACGAGATCCTCAGAATAGCAGAAAACTTGACTATAAATGTACGAGACGAAATAACCAAGCAACCTTATCATTGACTGAAGCAAGATGCCTGCTTCTTCTTTTTTGTACCTTGAGCTTGGGCATCTCCAGTCGGCGAGGCGAGAGACCGCAACTCTAACCAGGATGAAGATCCTCTGGACGGGGATGAAACGTCAACAACTGGGATCGACAAAATAACAGGGCTTGCCTCGTGCCATTAAAAGGAAGAGATGTCCCCTTCGCCCCATCTGTTTACTTGAGTACGTGGTTCTCTGCTTTTCCTTCTCCTTTGTGTCTGTGCTTGCTTGCCAACTCTCTCCACGAGATCCTCTGAAATACTTCACTATGCGTTCTCCTCTGGGGCATCTGGTCTCGCTTCTCAGCTTCGTTACTTACGTTCAGTGCGTAACGTTATTCGTCTATCCTGGAAATCTAGACGAGACGGCCAGTGCGGACAACAACCAAGTTTACAATGTTGGGGATAGCATCAACATCAAATGGAGGACTGATGTCACGTCGTTGAGCTTGGGAGTTTCCCAGATCCTTGCCAACGGATCGGAATTAATATACATGATCGATTGTGAGTACAGCGACTATACTGTGCTTTCGGAGCGTGCCTAATTGAGATTCGTTAGATAATACCACGGATAGAAGCAGTCATTGGGTAGCGGACTTTACGGCTCGTAATGGATTCAAGGAAGATGCGATGGATGGTGACGACTGTGTCTTCTGGTTCCAGTTGTTCAAACAGGAAGATGTAAAGGGAGAGGACCCTGTGGCCATCTCACAAATGTTCAATGTCACTTTGAGAAACGACGACGATAACGACATGTCTGACGGTACTGGTTCGGGAGGACTATCCGCAGGGGCTGGCGCAGGAATCGCTGTCGGAGCAATTGCCGGTGCACTATTACTCGCAGGTCTTGGGTTCTTCTTCTGGAAGCGATCGCGAAACGGCAAAGACGGTGCGGCGTATCAGCAGACCACCGAAAACTACGTTGATCAGCAACCGATTCAACCGCAGCAGGTTGAGTACCCTCAAAGCTACCAACTTTCTTCAACGCCGGCGAGCCAAGCTACGGCAAAACCAGAGTTATCAAGCGAGGCAAAGGTTCACGAAGCACCATAGAGGTCGGTTGTTTCTGAAGATCGAGGACGGGAAGATTTTAAGACAGGCTTATAACAAAGAGGCGGGAAAAGAAAGGTTCTGGTCCAAGCGACCTTCCCATCACGCAAAATGAGAGTCAGAATTCCATGAACGGTAATGGCCTGCGGTGTTCCTTTGACGTACAAGTGCGTCGTTCGCCATCAAGTTCTCGCATGAGAGGCCTCTATCCGTGACAAAACTAACGCGCGATGACTACTTCCCTGCCGGTTATGCTATTTCCAGGAAGGCGAGTTGCCTGATGTGCTTTCCCTCTGCGGAACCCCAAGGAGCCAAACTCGCGGTTGGCACCTTCTGTCTTTATTTCTGTGTTCAATCTTGCCTGCCTAAGGTCGAGACTGCCTTCTCGGCAGTGATTCACTTTCCCTGTTGAGCCCAAATGTCCGTCGAGACTTTACGAACTCTCCATTGCATCATCTCCAATACATCATCCTCTACTCAACATCCAATACCAACCAACATCTGTACTATTATCATTGATGCCAATACATTCCGCCGGCTGAAAACGAGACATGCTGTTCTTACCGTCAATGGAGCCTACAATCCCGTTACTCCCCTAATCTCAGCTCAGGAAGCTTCTGCCTGGTTTCGAGGAAGTCGGATCGTCATTCATAAGGGCGTCGGTGTAAGTCAATCACTCTTTAATCAGGCCATAATTGTACTGATTAGTTTGCAGCATTCTTTTCTATCTCATCCTTCTGACTGCACCAACGATATTTTGACCAAGTACTTCGACGACGAAACGGTGTCTGGGGTCAATACTACACACAAACCCAACCTTCCTGCGTTCGAGCTAATCGATCAGACGGGGGATCGTATCAACATGCCCCCTTTCGAGATCCCACGGGCTGATTCACAGGATGACTGGATCGATGCGTGTTCATCTGAGCCATGTTCCCTCTCGGCATTCGAGCTATTGTGCTATTTTTGCATAGCAGCTCTCAGTGTGGAAATATGTATTCTACTTGTATTTTCTTGCTGTTACTGCTGCAGAAGACGAGCACATGCTAACGCCTCTTCTTTCAACAATGGTGCTTTGAGAGGTGGTGGCGGAGGTGGTGGTGTTTCTAGCGGCGGTCATGGCGAAGGTGGTGTTTGCAGTGGTGGTGATGGCGGAGGTGGTTGTTAAACTACCAGCTTGATGGTTTCCTACGGCTCCTTATGTATATTATAGTGCCTCTGACTCCCATAAGACTTGGGGATCATACCAACGTATTTCTTATGATACCACCTCGTGATCTTCTTCCGACTTTGTGAATGTCACATGTTCTTTCAACTCAATAGGGAGCTGACCGTCAAGGCCCAGCCATCATGCATGGATTGATCAATGATTAAACATTTTAATACTATCCTGGAGTTTCAGGGGGATGTTATTTACCATTGTCTGTTGGGTGTAGCTTGCCAATATAGATCATGCCATGAAGTGGTAATGCATAAGACGTGCACACTGGGATATCCTCAAAAGACATAAAGGGAACTCAAGAGAAATCTCACTCTCGTTTACCCGGCAAGCCAAAATAGCTGTTTCTGATCAGACTCCAGTCGAGTCATCGTTCCATCGTGGCCAGTTCATCAGTGACAACGTCCCTCCTTATTGTATTCATCTCCAAGATCAGCAACTGGACTCGAGCATACAGAACTCTTTTTTTCTCACCAAATTTGTCTCATGTTAATGTTGAAGAACTCTAAGAGTTTAAGTTAGCTGTACTGCATTGTGTATAGAGCGATGCGAGGTTGATGTCTCCGTCTGTAGTGAAGCTTCAATTGGTGTTTCACACAATCATCTATTCGAGCCAGTCTCATCCTTTCCAACCACGCATCGGCTTCACCCAATGCTACTTAATGCTCAGAAAACATAAGAGACTAAAGTACGATTTGTTTTATGCCATTTGAATGAGTTTTAGCCAGATTCTTTCCCATCTTTAGACTTGAAGGATAAGTGACTTGGAAGAATGATGTTATCAATGATAGTACAGGGTAACCAAAATACAACATGAAGAGATCACCATCATCTCCTTCTAGAACAAAATTAACTTTTCCATCTTCCCTTAAACGGAGTGCAAACCCCACTTCCCTCAACCGCTATGTATCAAAAGAGAAACTACATCCGCGAGCGAATTTAAAAAAAATTGCGACGATAAGAAAATGTCTGCCGATATCCGAGGCTGACCCCCGGTCATTGCACCATTGTCTATGAAAATGGCGATGATAAGGGAGCTTTTTGTTTTCTAGCTTACATCTCTTCATTCCTCGCGGCAGATCTAGATCTTCAAAAGTTGCATATCTCGAAAAGATCGGAGGCGTCAGGATGAGCGCCGATACTCACGACGGCGTTAAGCCAACGCCAGCTACGACAGATATTGAAGCGACGGTGCTTCAAGATAATGAGAATCATGATGCCAATCTCGTCACAGCCACAGAAGAAGAGAATCTCCAGCGCGGTCTTCATGAGAGGCATCTGTCCATGCTGGGTATTGCAGGCGCCATTGGAACAGGTCTCTTCCTCGGTCTAGGTCAGTCTGTTCAAACAGGTGGTCCTTTAGGTGCACTGCTGGGCTATGCGACAGTCGGTCTTGTTGTATGCGCTGTGCAATTCGCGCTGGGAGAAGTCGCTGCATTGTTACCTGTCACCGGAGCGTTTGTGCGACATGCCGAGTTTCTCGTTGATCCAGCCTGGGGATTCGCAATCGGATGGAATCTCGTCTATGGCAACATATTGTCAATCCCGTCTGAGATCACGGCTATTTGTGTGTTGTTCGAGTTCTGGACTGATATCAATCCGACGGTGTGGATTGTCATCTTCATCGTTCTGACAACCGTTGTGGGACTATGTTTTGTGCGCATCTTTGGAGAGGTGGAGTTCTGGTTCGCTCTTCTAAAGATTCTACTGGTAAGTCTTTATAAAAATCTTCTAAAATATACAAAGTTTTTACTAACTTGCTCTAAAGGTCGTCTTCCTCATCATTTTGGGCTTGGTCATCAACTTGGGCGGTATCCCTGGAACAGAGCGCATTGGATTCAGGTATTGGAAGAACCCTGGACCTTTCGTTGAGTACATCGCGAGCGGAAACTGGGGCAAGTTCCTTGGATACTGGTCTGTCATGACCAGCGCTGTCTTCTCCTTCGCAGGAGTGGAATCTATCGCTATGGCAGCTGCTGAGACCAGAAACCCCCAACGAGCCATTCCCAAGGCTTGTAAGAACGTCTTTATCCGAATCCTCGTCTTTTACATCCTGGCCATTCTCATCGTCGGTATGTTGGTCCGAAGTGACGACGAGAGACTCAACAACCAGTCTGGATCCGCAGGTCAGAGCCCGTTTGTCATTGCAGCCTCGGCAGCTGGCATCCGCGCGATCCCATCCGTCGTCAACGCCGTTGTCATAACATCTGCATGGTCAGCTTCAAACCAAAGTCTTCTGGCTGGTACTCGTGTTCTCTACGGTCTAGCCCTTAAGCGACAGGCGCCTCAGATCTTCCTCCGTACGACATCGTGGGGAGTACCTTATGTCTGTGTTCTCTTATTTACCTGCTTCATGTTCCTCAGCTTCATGAGCTTATCCAGCGGAGCCATGACAGTATTCTGGTGGCTGGTCGACTTGACTGCGGCTGGAGTTTTGGTCTCTTGGTCTTCCATCCTGTTTAATCACATTCGACTACGACTGGCGATGAAGAAACAAGGCATCCCAGTTGAAAGACTCCCATGGCACAACTCCTGGACTTGTAAGTAGCTACATCATCATATGATTGCCCCTGCTAACAGCAACAGTCTACTCCTCGTGCGTGGGATTGTGTATGACGTTACTCATCCTGTTCACGAGCGGCTTCAGAGTCTTCACCAAGGGTAATTGGGATCCCGTTGGCTTTGTATCCTCCTACTTGTAAGTTTTACCCAGATATGTATGAACCTGCCTATGACTAACTGCCCTGCAGAGATATTCCACTTGTGATTGCAGCGTACTTGATCTGGAAGTTCGTAAAGAAGACAAAGATCGTATCGTTATCAGAAATCCCCTTACATGAGGCATTCAAAAAGTCGGAGGAAGAGCTCAATCATGAACGATGAGGTTCAAAGTTCAGAAGAGACTACATTATGTAATAGTAATACTACTACTTCTAAGCATAAGCGGTCATTATTAAATACGGGCTGAATATCTAGGGAATAAACGTAGAGACACATGCGCATGATAGGGGTGTTGTCGACACACATAGTGATATAAACTTGACACTCGGCAATAGCTGCGCAGCTTCACTACAAGCCACATCTATGAACAACTGAGTGGTTCCACGACATCCTAGAGCTCCTTCCGGTATGAACCTGTAGTTCGATGGGTGCTTGTCCGACAATACGGAGTTGCCTACTCGTTGTCTCGGGAGAAGTGCAACTCGGACGCACATCACAGATTAGCATTGAACAACTCAACTGTAGTCTCAACTCAATAACATCAATGGCTGACTTGTTATGAGATCGATACTATCATTAATTCTAAATCCCGAGTCTCCGAGGTTGCAATTGAGTTATCGGAGAGAGCCTCACATCCATCTGTCGCAATAATGATGCATAGTATGAGACAATGGCTGGCTTCATCGACTGACCAAGCAACTCAGATGCTTACCTGAAATAGACGTATTACGCTTTGCTTCCAAGCTAAGACCGAATCTATGTTTACATCTTTGCATAGCCAGATAGCGATCGTGCCGAGTTGCCTGGAGAATGTCACTCGGGAGCACACTTCCCTCTATCAAGGATGTCACCACCAAACTCTACTCCTGAATGTAAACAATCCCACTTCACGATAGATTCATGCACAATAAGCCCGGCCTGATAAGCCGATGACATTTCCCAACCTTTCGACATCATGCGTGCCAGCCACTTACAACACCACCCTCGGCAATAAACACTACATCGCAAAAGCCTCAGATCAAAAAGCCTAACTGTTTCACTTGAAGCAAAAGAGTTCAGCGGGCTCAAACCAACAGGTCTTTCAGCCGCTGTCCAACAGAGATGCCGAAAGCTTGAAAGGTTACAACGCGCAACACCACAAACTCTAACAACCAACCATCACCAAACCTTCAGCCCTGACTAATCTCCCTTTCCCCGAATCTACTGAAACGACGGTGACTGTTTGCATTGAGAGTTCACATGGTCTAAGCCTTTTAGTCAGAGGGACCCTTTTTCAGCTCACCAGCATAGCCATCCTCCAGAAAGTCAAATATCATCAAGTTGAGCTATAATGACGATCCATTGGGCTTGACTCGTGGGCTACTGAAACGTGACACATGGCCAATCCCCACCTCTTAAGGAAACTATCGAGCAGAAACAGAGTTTCGGTCCGTAAAGAGATGAAGGCCTAACGACAGTAGCAGCAAGCTTAGTAACCCAACTACCTAACTAGAGGCATCGCGGCAATTGTTATTGAGAACTATCGGGGCCGAGAACAGACTCTTGGTTCCACTCGCTTACATGTTCATGAGTCGTAAAACAAGCTGAAGCAAATGACGATGATTGCCGCTACCCGTTGACTAAATTCTCTAGAGGCTGAGTTTGGATCCGTGCCTTGGGACTTGAAGAGGGGCGGCGTTTCGTTCTCGATGAAGCCACGAAGCCTAAGGCCACGATGATGTACTGTAAGTTCGGGAGATGGAAAGGCAGCAGCAAGGTTGGCTTGGGTTAGGCTTTGGGCTGATATTGATAGACAGGACAGGTCCATGTTTACCATGTTCGGGGCCATCCGAACGGAAGGCTGTAGCCACAGATCTACAGTTACGAGGAGACTTCGGACCGAGTATCAAAAGCCGAAGTCAAAGTCAGGTATTCTAGATTACATCTTGGCGTTGGGTATTAGGATGCTGATGCAGGACTCATGCTTGTGCAGTGCATCCTTCAAGGGATACAACCCAACCATGACAATAGGAAAATAAAATGAGTTGCTTACCGAGTTTGGCGATTATATGAGAGTTGATATGTCTTCAGGGGGTTGGCTTGAGTTGTGTTGGTTTCTTTTTACTGCATTCATTCATAATCACAAGGTAGACGATCCGTCAACAAGACCAAGACCAACCTCGAAGCTAACATCCTGAAAGCCAAGTGTTACTGTTGCTGTTATTGGTGATGAACTGAAAGCCAAGACTGGCTGTCCTTAGACTAGGCACAAGTTAAACTCGACAAAGTTCAGCCCTGGCGTGATGTGATACTTGCTTGCCACGCTTCACCAACATTCCAGTCAGGTCAGACTCCTCTTCTCCCCGAACCCATCAGTCTAAATTTCTCGCTTCTCTATTTTAAAAGCAATCACGGACCTCCGCTCAGTACCCAACTTAACCGACTGAAGCTAGCTTAGCTACACGCCCCAAACCATGATCGACAGCTGGTTCAAGAGTTTCCTTGCCTGCCACGCCTGCCAAGAAAGAAATCCCCTTCCTCTTTTCCCATTGAGGCACAATAAACCGAAATTAGACTGAAACTGTAAAAGGAAAGAGAGGATAAAAACTTGTAGTAAGCGAAAGCGAAAAACCTCGTGGCTTTGACTTTTGACTTTGTACCCCGGAAACAATCGCTCGGGAATGAATTACGGTACGAGATTGCGCATGTTGGACTAATGGAAAAGTCCATCACATCATCACATCCCTTCTTGACATGCAGACAGTTTGAATAGAAGGAGAGGAATGTGCACCGAGTGGTCCGTTCATCATGACTCTATCTTACTGTGCCTCTGGCCTCAAATCTGACAGTTCCTTTCACCCCCTGCTCTGTAACCAACAATTAAACATTCCTGGGGTGGCCCATGAACTGCTTTCGGAGATTAAAACGCTGAGAAGACCGGTAAACGAGAGGGAACGGAACGGAAGAGAAGTCTGGGCGCAACTTTGAATCAATATACTCGAAACATGGGGTTGTCTTGTGTTCTTCTCGTTCTTTGCCTGAGACATTCCTCTACAGATAGTTTGTTGCGATTAGATTAGATCAGCGGTGAACTATTGATTCTGCGGGCGACAGACATGATATGACATAGCACTCACTCACTGGACATGCACAAGAGTCCAACGGTTCCATTCTCAATGCCTGATTGTCTCACTTACAGTTTGGAGTAGAGTCAAGAACTCAGAGTCAGGTTGACTCTAGTCGGCAGTTTTGCCTGACCAGTCACTACAACAACTCAGTTATTGTGATACATACAATGCCAAGTTCCGCGTCAGCCCATACTCTACGGGCAATATGATAGATGATGTGAATAGCTTCCTTCGCTTCTCCCATCCACCATCACATCACCACCACCACCACCAACTCAGAGTCCTGACAACTTGTAAAATTGCCCAAGAATCCATCGCCCCAATAATCGTCTCGGACATATCACGCTACCCTCCCAAAGCCCGCCTCACCTTTTTCTTCTTTCAGTGATTCTTGTGTCTTATTCGTCCATTTTCCTCCCCACACAGCCATTCCAGAACTTATGCCGTTCGCCCTAACAAGAATACCCCTGCTTATTGGCCGCCACGTTCTCGCCTTGTTTTTTTGTCCCATTCTCTCTTCCATTTTTTTTCCCTTTACTTTTTTCTCACAAGCGTTGGTTGTAACGCCCGCCCCACGATGCACAAGCGTGTGGAATCTGACCAATCCGATATCATGGAGCAGGGGATCCTAAAGTGATAATCTGCATCTGTTAAGCTGCTTTTGTCTGCTTCCGTTCAAGTCTGCAGTCCTGCAGGTCGAGACGGGAGCGCCGTAGCGGCTGCGGTAGACCAGAGCTAGTCGGCCTGGGCCCTGGACTCTTGAGCTGTCATGTCACTAAGTTAGTGCCAGGATACGACACTGAAGTCATCACCAAAGTACTGTCTGTTCTACAGCATCACCCAAGTCACATAGCAAGTTGAACACGAGAGAGTAAAGTAGTATGAGTTGAGATATCTCAAAAGATTTGTCTTTCATTCATTGGATGATCGGCAGATGCATCTTTTTGTGCGAGGTGCCGTCTTCCCTCAGTAAACGTATGTGCGCAATGTAAAGCGATGCTTTATGCGCTGTGGCTATTGAGCCATATCTTCTTCTCTAATCTGTAAGCAAGTGTCAAATCCCAATGACATCTTGTCTTTGTCTTGTTTCCCTTCTTGTAGGAAAAAAAGACGAACTCCTCCATCCAGACCGTCATGATAAAAAGTAGAAAGAGGTATCTCTGATCCAGTACAAGTGCAAGCCATGGCCATTCTTCCCGCTTCTATCAGAAAAAGACAGCGCCTTTCCAAGACAGTGATAGCAGTAAACAAAAACGAGGAGTACAAAAAAACACAAATGTTCGTTTCCGATGCAAGCATTCGTTATCCTCTGGTATATCCGGGTTCCAATGGTGGGCCAGTCTTGGCTGGTAGAAAGACAGAAACAGGAATCGGACAACTCCATCTTCCGTGTATTCCGTCTTGGTAGAAAAAACAAAAAGTGCCTCCCATAAAAGTCTCGATGCGCCAAACATCATGCTTCTACAACTGATATCTTCCCATTCTCATAAGATTTGAAAAGACAAAACTCCTCGCTTTTTAAATAGGTATTTTGTGAGTGAAGTAAGAAAATTTTGAGACAAAAGAAATGTGAATAAATAAAAAACCGGAAACGCTGGTCCAAAATGGGGAATACAAGGCCGAAAAGAAACAATCCCGGACTGTCATTCATAGGTCGTAAAATATTTTTGGTAGGCGTATCCTTGCACGGCTTTGGTAATGGTTCCATTGAGTGGAAAGTTCCCCTGGGTGTGGATATGTAGGTCCAAGGGTCGATATTAAAATGTCGAGTAATATCCAAGGTAGTAAGTGGTGGTAGAATAAAACAGTATCCTCGGCCTGTGGGTTTTGGGCCTCGGTGTCATCTCATCCAGGTAAGGTCGTAATGGTAGTAGGGTTGGCTTGTGTTCAAAGCAAGAGACAATTCATGTCTCGAGCTTAATAACAGCCTTGAAACGTAGGCATAAAGGGGACCTGTTGATGGAAGGGTACGTGGTGCTGAAGCATCGGTACCTGTTGAACGTATTTAACCATATCCCAGATGGGGAAGTATGATTTGGGTTGGCAAGGAGCTTGCACGGGAACCTGAGCCTGGACTGGCATAGGGACCTGTTGGCAAAGCATAGGTTGGTGGGGAACGGCCACTGGCACGGGGACGGGTCCAGAGTACTTCTGGGGGACGAATTCCTGGCTGTGGTAGATGAGTTGATGTTCCTTGTGATCCTCAGGGTCGAACGTGTGTGGTGCGAATTCAGGGGGAGTCTGAGGCATCTGGCGTTCCTGTTCAAACTCGTCGTCCAGGTCATCAATGGTAGAGTCGCTTGAGGTGAGCGAACCCTCATCGTCAGAGGAGGCGGGTGACAAAGGCGAGTCGTAGTCGTAGTCGTCAATGATGGCATCCTCGGAAGAAACGTATTCGGTGATGTGGTTTGGTGATGCCGGTGGTGTCGGTACAGCTGACATGGGCGGCACGGTAAACATGGAGCAGGACATGATCATGTTTCGGAGCTCAGGAAGAGTAATCCGCTGCTCGGGGATAGGTTCGAAGATTCGTCCCAGAATGCCGTTCAGTTCATCCGACAATGGGAGAATGGTCTTCAGGAAGTCCTTGGATCCAGCGTAGGCACGGTAAGTAGAGTCCTGGAAAGAGGCTTGCTTCCATGGGTTGCGTCCACAAGTGAGGTTGACGAGAATAACTCCAAGGCTCCAGACATCATTGGGTGCGCATAGATAGTAAGGCTTCCTAGCAGAGGGGTCCAAGCATTCTGAAGAGAAGAAAAGAAAATATGTTAGTTGTGTCCATGGCAATACATCATAGAATAAAAGGGGTTGCGAAGGGGAGACAAGGGGGAAGGTGATATGTACCTGGACTCATGTAGAAGGTTGAACCGCATCCGTAGTCCTCGGATCGATCATCAGAAGTAGCGAGGCCGAAGTCAGCCAGCTTAACAGTGTCTCCGTGGTCTGTAACCAAGATGTTCTCCGGCTTGAGGTCCCGATGGTAAATTCCAAGGTTGTGGCAGTGTTCAACGGCATCCAGGATTTGGAGAAAGATATTCCTTGATAGTTCATCCTTACCAACATATTGACCGCGCTCTGTGATGTTCAAGAAGAGATCGCCCTCAGGGCAGTACTCGAGAATAACATAGATGCAGTCGGGATCATTCACAATCTTAAGCATCTGGACCACGTTGGAGTGTTCCGACGCCTTCCAGTGAAGACGGATCTCTCGTTGTTGGTAGGCAAATTGTCTTTGTTCCAAAGGGGTTCCATCGGGATTGAACTTGCTCAAGCACTTGACAGCGTATTTACCTCCGGTCTTAAGGTCGACAGCCAGGTAGACGACGCCATAGGCGCCGGTTCCAAGGATGTCAGTCAGCTGGAGAGTGCCCTCGAGCACGCGGCCAAGCCTGGCCTCCGGGGCGAGAGGAATACATCGAGCCTGGAAGTGTCGTGGGGCAGCAAAGGGCTGTTGTACTGTGCACTTGGGGTGATCGAATCCAGGCGAGGGCGGAGGGGTTTGGTAACCGAAAATGGCATGTTGCTGCATGTTAACTGGTTGAGTCTAACAAATTCCTAAAGACTGGGTATATGGGTTGAAGTAGATCCTAGGGCCGGAAAGATAATCCAAAATGGCACGGTAGACAGAAAATGAAAAATAGAAAACAGATGTTTTCCTACGGCCAGCAAAGGATCCTGATCCAAAGTCCAGTCCAAATGGGTCGAGATTAAAAAGTCCCTGGGTTGTAGTTGAAGTAGTTGTATTTGAGGTCCCGACGGCCGAATCAACGGGTCGAGAAGAGATGAGAGATGTTAGAGTTGAAGTTGTCGGCCTTCCGGAGATTGTCGATGGAGTTTGTGATTGTACCGTAGTCGACAAGAGTAGACCTTGAGGTCACGTCTGCGAAGGTGGAAGAAGGTGCCGGAAGGAGTGTCGTGAAAGTGGTGATAGAGGTTCCTCAAACTAGATCCGGCCCAGTTTGGAGATGGGCAGAGGCAGTAGATAAGTTAAGCAGTCTCTAGCGACAAGGACAAGGCGGACGAGCGCAGAGCGAGACACACCCAAGACAAAGATACGTACCACACCAAGTTCACGCCTCGGACTTGGGAATTGCGTGGATTAAGACCCACCAACTCATTTGACCCCTGTCCATTGGAGAGATTAGTGACATGGGGGGCCTTGCCTTGGCCTCGTTGTGCGTTAATGCTCTATTCTTGTCTAGGCGTAGAGTCGAAGGGATGGGGGGGCGTCTTGGCTTGAGGCGTCGGCTAGCTTCACAAGGAATGGTTTGGTCTGGTTTGGTGACGCTGAGCAATATACGAAAAGGCAAGGATCCGTTAGATAGTAGTTGAATAAAGTGGTCCTCTGTGTCACTGCCTCCAGGCCACGACACACCATGGTCCTCTCAGGTTCTGCGCGGACCCACCATCTCTTTGGGCTGTCGCTCGCAGTTAGAGTCTGAGTCTTGCGTCTGAGTCTCAAGTCTCAGCACTAACGCCATCCATCGGCCCACTGGTCGACCACCTGTCGCCGACCACTCACAAGCGTGTGGTGGCAGATCTCTAGCATCCAGGGCGGTGCTCTGTGTGCTTGTGTGTGCTCTGCTGACACCCCTAGAGTGCACTGTGCCGTAGCCGTCTTTGTGCTGCGTGTCCTCTCTGTAACTTGACTGGTTACTCTCCACCCGTCGGGCGAATCGTCATAATCAACCGCCCCCGTGATGAATCACAGTTTAGTTTTTTCAGCGCAGTGCCGTAGCGTAGCTTTGCCTCCCATGCCATGCCATGCCATACTCCGTCTCTTGCAATCACCGGCCGGCACGGCGTAGGGCGGGGACTACGGAGCCCGGGTTTGCTTTGCTTGACTCTTTTGCTATCGTATGCACTGTGGTATTGTTGTGTCGTGCGGTCTGTTACATAACTCGACTGTAATTAATGACCAGTTAGTCAGAGTATCAGAGTTTGAGCCCAGCCGAGTTTCCCGTATAACATAGCATTTTTGCCTTTCACCGGACCTGCTTCAGGAGAAACAACTGGAACGAAACAGCAAACCTTCGTCTTTGAACACGACGAACAAAATAGAAAATCGGCCGTGCAGCAAGCGATTGGCTCGTGAGCCCCAAGTATAGAACAGAGTGGGCGTCTGTGGCGCTTGACGACGTGTTTGCACAAAATGGAATGCATGAAGTCATGGAGACAGAAAGACCCAAGACTCTGACCCGTTCTGAGTCTGGCAGCATACGTGCCTCAGGTTATGAAAGGAAGGGGGGGCTGAAATGTGAAATGTGAAGGAAAGTGTGAACTGGCACCACTGTTGCAGGACGATCCCTTCACTAATGAGGGTCGCTACTTCCTCTACAGCGTTTTACTGGCTGAGGGGAAGGTACCATGCTAGGTGGGTAACAAGAAATGTCCTCTAAGGCTTAGGCTACCAAAATAAAGTAGCCTAGATGCCTCTCTAATTCGCCAAAAGATGACTAAACCATTTTGTCTCTTATGCTTACGACGATCAATTCTTCTGACACCCTGCGGCATGCATCACACATATTGAGGCTAAAGCGGCTAAGCGCTGCATAAGTTTATGCCAACCTCTTTAACCTGAACTTTGCTTTTCACTAATAATGACTGTGATATTTTTGTGCAGTAGAGCAGCCCCGCGATAAGATCGACATTCTTTACTGAGCCATGGTTGAACCTTCAACTCTGGAAAGACTCAAAGTACCGGGCCAGTCTTGAGCTATGATTGGTGCAATAAGAGAATGTATTAAATATCGAGATATCATGTTACGCTCATCACATTTCGACAAGGCTGACATGGGAGAATATGAGATTTGCTTATTCCATCCTGATCAACGAAGCAACATGGTGTTTCATCCATAAGCGATGTGATGGTGGTGGTTGTATGGAGAACAGAAGGAGCAGGAACAGCACCGCAACATGAGGCTTCAGTTCCAGTCCAGTTGCCCTTGTCTTGTCTGACTATGAGATCTGAAGCGAGGCCTGCCACTCTGTCACTCAGTTAAGCCAGTCACTCATTTCATCCTTCAGATATTACTGTCTCTGCACGTATCCGTCTAACGGCATACCCTCGAACGGGCCTCAACCGTGCTGGCAGGTTTTTGTTTGCAAACAGCTCCCGTTACTGGCACAGACCCAGACCCTGGATTACGCAGTATTACTCGAAGCAGACAGATGCAGCGTCAATTTTCTGTCTGCTGTGCAGTACTGCACTGTAATGTAATGTAACCTGTGCGCAACCTCAACCTTGCCCGGGTGCATCAAGTACCACCCAGTGGTCCCAGGCCGCGGTGAGATGCAGGCAGACTGTGTGCTGTGTGCCTCTACCCCTGTCCGGTAGGACTTTGCTCTTCTGTCAAGAGACCCCTTCAGGCCCTTGGAACAGGCCACGACGGGACAGTGAGGCTGACTGTGGGAAACGGTTGCAAAAGAGGCGTCCAATGAGAGGCTGTATACGGCTAAGGGAATGTGCCCCGCTGTCCATTTCTATCAAAAGCCTGTGATCTTTGTCCAGGTTGTGTTGTGCTGTGTGCGTTGTATCGTGTTGGATGGATGCATGGTTCTCACTCTTTTTACTGATAACGGGTTTACGGTGTGAATGCCAATGTGACTTGGGTTGACTGACAGGCAGACCCGACCCAGGTTGGTTCTTGGTTCCTGTCATCGAAACGTTGACGGGTATCGTACAGTTACTGTGCCTCTCTCAAGCCCCCCGGATCTGAAGGATTAGGATTAATTAAGGAATTGAGGCATGCCCTGTCCTTGTCTGTCAAAATGTGTGAGATCTTGATCACTTGCTTCTCTCGGTCAGGTTTTTTGTTCCAGCCACGAACCATTATCGCATGACTGTCGAACTCCTCGAACATGTTTCTCTATAGTCTATGCATCCGAGTGGAATTCATGAATAAAGTCAGAAGTTCAGGTGAAGCAATCATTTACCGTACTGTAACTCCGGATATCCAGAAACTGTCTCGGCTACCCTATTCCATGTCGATATGACAGTTGGAATTCCTTTCAAGGGACCCTGGTATTCTTTTCGGTTCAACAAGTGTTGTTCAGTGGTCCCCTCTCCCCTGTAGATCGGGGAGACAAGACACTGTTTAGTCTACGGTGTCTCTAGGTTACTGAACAGTTGTCAATTCAAGACGGGTCGATGGGGAACGGGCCCTTCTCACTGACCAAGAGAAGCGGTCTGGCAGTTCAAAAAAGGACGCTTCACCGTGATTACCAATTAACTATCGAAGATGCAAGTCCAAAACCACGGGCGCATCTAAACCGTTCAGGGCCTAGCACCGAGATGATGTTGGAGATCTCGGTCTGCCCTTATTCCCCGTTTGTTGCCCTGTGCTCCCTCAAAGACCCAGGTTGACCAACAAGAAACAAACTTGAAGATCCACCTCTACACAGAGTGAGGCCGCTTTGCTTTGCTTGGCTTTGCCTGGGTCACAAGGATCCCCTTGGAATCGACCCATCTTGCGCCAGCGAGCACTGATTCTGTGGTGGCCCTTGGAACAAGTGTCCGGCGTTCTACCTAAGTTAATCTCCAGAGTCAAATTGAGTCCGGGGCGTCGATCATACACTATCTACTGTAGCTGAAGCATAGCGTGCTGGGCAAGACCAGGAGGGACGAGCTTCTTGGCCATGCTCGGCCGCCGTGGCCATCTATCGCCAAAGTTGGTGTTTCGGTGTACGAATAATAATACAGTATGTTATGCATGGGCTGATTTGTGCGTGCTGTGACTTGTGTGTGTTTTGACTGCTGGTCGAAACTTGCCTGACCTGCTCTACTGCAGACTAAACTCGACCAAAGACCAGCAGTTCTCTCTCACCACGGCAATGCACAGTAGGTCGAATCCTAGTCCATTATCAGCTGCTCTTATGCATAAGCGATACCGTTAAGCGTTGGAACTTGCCAGACCAAGACCACATCGTGTGCTGCAAGAATAAGAAGCAGCAAATCGGGACAATCCTTTGTGCAGTTCCAGGATACGGCGCAGGTTCTGGTTCTGCTTCGAAAGGAAAAGGTTTCCCAGATAATTACAACAAACCCATATCGATCCAATAGGGAGTTCCCCCTTCGCACTGCCGGTCATGCACTCACTTAGAAGAGAGCTATTGCGCAGCTACAGTGAGCTCTGAGTCATGACAATGCGTCTATTAAGACGTCAGCTATCGTGCCGTACAGTAGAACTGCAAATCAACAAGCCCTCCTCCTGCTTTTAGATCAGGAGATGATGAATGGGAAATAAAGGCACAAGCTTCACCACACACCATCAACTGCCGCCAGGCTCACTTCCCCGGGGCCATGGATGCGGTTGTTTAGTTTAAACTGGCGGTGGTAGTGCCGTAGCAGGATCAACATGACACCTTGGTTTGGTGATGAGCGATATCTCGACCATTAATGTTGTTTCTAGGCCCGATTAAGAGATCCTTGCGTTTCAATCATGTCCTTGTAGGGAAACATTACGAACGAGCTCGGACTTTTAGTTTTGGTCTGATAACGATCTTCAGATCGATCTTGTTAAACAGGAGTGTCACATGTAATGTGAAACCCGATGAACCAGTTGTTGTTTCTGAAGATAACCAACTGCCTATTTTCGTCTACATCTATTGCGCATAAACACCACCATGAGATGATAAACATGAACCGTCTTAAACGTCGTCAACTCTATCATGCCGCTAGGGCAGTTACGTCTCCATTATGGCCCGATAGTGAGTGATACTGAGACTCTCCGTTGTAGATTCACCGCCAAACGTTGGATGTGTCTGTCTGCAAGGGCTTGCTTTACGTAGCGTAGCGTGTCCATGCAAGGGATGAGAGAGGGGACGAATGCAACGCTGTTGAACACACAAGAACCGTCACGGGGTTTCTTTTTCTCTCCACGGCAGACGAGCATAACGCTGATCAAGATCTGAGCCAGCTACTATCAATCGTAATTGGCTTTCTTTGCTTTGCCACCATCTCGCGGCAACTCGAGGCCGATCAGCCCAGAATATTACCACAAAGAGAAAGTCAACGTTGTCGCCTTGGCCAAAAGTTTAAAGCAGTGGTCTCGAACCTCTCAACGGCTAATCCATTGGGTGGTGAGAGTGGACGGGATGACATCCGGCAGTCCTTGGTTCTCCATCACATTGCGTGCATGAATTTTCGATTTCAAGATCCAATTGTTTAGGTAGTGAAAAAGATGGTGTGATGGATGGAATGGACTAAACCAAACGTCACTTTGACTCTCGCTTGGAGACGGAGTCCGGTACATACAGTAAACTTTCGGTTGTGTCCGTGGGGCCATCTCGATAGCAGAGTTCAAGTCCAGAGTGGAAGAGGAAAGGAGAAGACGTCCCGGACACGAGAAAGAGAAAGAGACTCTGGTTCCTTCCGTCATCCGTGACCCGTGCCATGTGCTTGTGGAGATGTCGCCGTTACGGAGCGGAGCCCCGGGGTAGGACACGGAGCATCCAACGGTTACCCTGTATTCCAGAAGTTGATATCATCAAGAAGAATATCAGGTATTACTCCGTATCCGCATTCTATACTCTGATGACGGTCAAACTGACACATTCAGGTATCTCAATACATCATCTGATCTATCCGAACCCTCCGTATACCTCGTACACCTCGTACACCTCGTACACATACAAAACACCATAGTGTCATTGCATTGATCATCGCGCCGCATGGCACCGGAAGCTGAAGATCTCGACACGCCTATCTTTGTCATGATGATCCCCCGAACCCCCTCAAACATAGAGTGATAATCCGATACTTTACTTGACTGGACGGGATTTTCGATATTGATGAAACTCTTGCAGGGAAATAAGGACGAAACCACCAATGACCAGATCCTAGCATCAGCTCAACACAGAGCCCCTTCAAGTTCAGCGAACCACGTCGCTTCAGTACGCCGATCCTGACGACACTTGATGCTGCTCTTTCGCCACCGTCCTTGATCCATCGTCATAATGTCTTGCCTTGCTCTGCCACCCTTGGCCCTCATGCGCTGCCTCACCGTTTAGAAAGGGCTTCAAGGGCAATTAGTTTGAGGGAACTAAGATCCATTTCGTTCGTCTTCCCGCCCCCTGTCCTGCCCAAAGAGTCACCGTTAGCGAGGTCGAACCGCCGAAGCGAGTGAGTGAGGCTGCGAAAAAGCAAAGAAACCCACTCTTTCCCTTGCTTGACTCGTGGGAGATTTCGTCTGTCGGTAATTGGCCTGGGCGTAATCTCCGTCGCAGGATCTGTTACAGATGTGTTAGAGCACGGCGATCAGGGCGTCTCATAGAATGACTGCACATCATAATTCAGGGCACTCAAAGAGTGAGTCTGAGTCTCCCACGGACAGAGACAGCATATGGATCGGCAAACTAGCAAGGTCTGTGTCGTCGGGCAGAACCGAATGAGGTACAGTACTAAGACTAACATTGGACGATCCAACGTCAAACCCTCGGATTGTGCTCAACCAAGCCAAGTTTCGATCATCAAAAGCCTCACGTCCATCACGACAATCATGACCAGTAAATACACAAGATCATCAAACAATCATCAAACAACTCAACTCGTAAGATCACTGTACACTGTACTACTCTGCTCGCCCTGCCTATACGTAGCACTACCAGCAAATTGATCCTTCTCGTACACCCTCATTGACGTCAAAGCAAGGACTCCCCGTCCCCGAGTAATACCCTTCTGACCATCAATCACATCCCGGCTTTGACCATGACCAACCGCTTCGCTTCCCAGCCAAGCGACTTACACAAGAGTCACAGCACATCAGCCGTATTTCCCTCCCTTGCTAGACTAGACTAGACTAGACGAGACCACAGAGGCGAAACTATCATCAGTCATCTACAGCAAACATCATCTCAACCAACCCCCGTACAACATCAGCTGCCAAGAACACAATAACAGCGGCAATCAAATCCCACCAACAAAGCACCGTCGTGACATGTGCTCGTTTAGCCTTGATTGCCCGCAACGCCCGCACCTCGCTCGGTCCTAATTCTACTGTTACTAGGCTGTCAAACATCAGCCTGGAATGGGATATCACATTCGCACATTCAGCTCAGCAGCCTAGAAAATTTATTTTGCCCTGAGCTAGCGTAGGCAGTTATTCGTTTGCCTTGTCTGACATATGCTCACGCGGGCAAAAAATAAAGTCAAGCCCACGTCTGCATCGCCACTCTACTAGGCTACCCGTGCCTGGGAGCCTCATCCCAATTCCAGCTGCGCCAAGCGGATTCCTCCGTACGAGCCGGGCGCTGAAGTGACTCGGAATACTGCGAGTACGAGATCACGTCTCGTCTCCGCATGTGAAAGGACAACGGGACAGTAACAAAATCACTCTCATCGCCGATCAAACAGCAAACAATCCGCGCAAATAGTGGTTCCATTCAATAGTGGTCTAGGTTATTACAACATTGTAGGCATTTGTTCCAGAAAACCCACGTCCAAACATGCAACAAGACTCCCTAAAACTCCAGCAACTTCTAGCTTGCTTCTCCAATCTAGACTTCCATAGTTCGGCCGTATGCGAGACATTGGACAAAGGTGAGACACAGCAAGGCATGACATAAAAAACGGCGGTGACACGTTCAGAGACATCGATCAAACAACCACATGTTTTGAACCAGCCATATTCCTCCCTTCCTTTGTCTAGCCAAGTCTATTTTCCCAATCCTTAGATGCCTGTCCCGCATGCTTTTGTTTCTAAACAGCGTCATGACTCCATTATCCGAATACCTTAGCATCCCATTCAGCGGCGTATAGGCCCCGCCTTCGACGTAAAGAAGGGATGGCGCAGTGCATCAGCCGGCTTGATCCTCTTATCTGGGTTGAGCGTGAGACAGTGCTCGAGAAGATCAATAAAGTGGTTCAGGTCCTTCGTTTCCGCATCGTTCATGCCTGTCGACGCAGCCATGAGTCTTGTCCGAAGGTCCCGTGTTGGCTTGACCACAGCCATGGTCTTGACGGTAGTCTGTAAGCGCAGTTGGTTAGTTATCGATTCCAAACAAACAGTTCTAAAAGAGGAAAAAGATGATTCCAAGCAAATGTGGATGTCTACAAGGGCTGAGCGCTTGACCAAACTTCAGCAACCGTTGAACTTTGCATGTAAGGGATATGCGAGCCATCGTGGCTGATGCTGAGAGGGAGTTCGATCTGCCGAGACAAAGCAGGTCATGTCATGCGGCCAGATCCAATCTCGAAAGGATCGTGAGGCGTCCCATCACCTCATCCCATCTCACCACATCCCACATCCTCCTCGGGTCTGGAACCCCGCAAGGGCGACTTAGATCCAACATGTCTAATGTTTTAATCTAGGAACCGTTGGGTGGGTGATGTTCATCGTGATGTGTCCCCACATATCCCGAGCGCTTCCATCTGCAAGGGAGTCGGCGCTTACGCTCGCAGAGCCCCATGAAGGAACAGCCCCCAGCCATCCTGTCATCATGGCAAAAATAGTTCAGACAACGCGTGGAAGGTCACCAAAAGAGTGGCCGTATGGCGCTTGGAAGTAGATGCAGGGAGCAGTGCATGGCAAGAAACAACAACAAATAACAGAAACGTGGAGGGAGTGAATGGAATCATAACATACCTTGTCCAAAACCTTGTCTCGCTCAACGCTGATGAATTGTCCCCTGTCGTCGAAATGCATAGGCGCCAGTTGACCACGCTTGAACAACTTGGGTGTGAACCTTCCTCTAATCTCCATGATGGCCTTGAGCATCTGGTTGTTGCTGTCTCCAGCAAAGAGGATCTTGCCTGTGTACATCTCATACAGGGTACAGCCGATGGACCACATGTCGACAGAGTAGTCGTAAGGAATACCTAAGATAATCTCTGGAGCTCGGTAGAATCGACTGACGAGATATGGTGTAACGTCCATATGCGCACTCGCTGCATCGGTTTTGTCGATGGCTGTACCTAAATCACAAATCTTGAGCACGTTACGGGTTTCGTTCACCTACATACGTTAGCAATCGCTTCAACAATGTTGTTGGAGATACGTACCAAGATGTTGTCAGGTTTGAGATCAGCATGAATGATGCTGCACTTTCGCATGTGTGCCAGAGCAACAAAGATCTGGTATGCGTATGCTCGCGTCGCTCCAAGATTGATGCCTACATTGTTGCCGAACTTCTTGAGGACTTCTCGCAAGTTCATACTCAAGTTCTCGAATACCATACATAGATGGCCCTTGTAGTCGAACGAGTGCTCAAACTTGATGATATGCTTACGACCCTCAGGGTCAGCCTCGTTGAGCTTCTCCAGAATAGCGATTTCGGTGTAGCCTCCCTTTCTGAGGGCATCGTTGTTTCGCATCATCTTGATGGCAACGACCTGCTTTGTGGTTATGTCGATGGCACGGGCGACACCCGAGAACATACCCCTTCCAAGTGCTGCTTGGATCTGATATCGGCCATTCAAGACTTCACCGATACGAATTTTGTAGTAACCGTCCTTGTCGTCGCCTTCAAGAATACCTCCCTTGATGGCTGGCATATCAGGGGCTTTGCCGTCACCCTCAATAGGTGCTACAGGCTCGACAGGCTTGGTCGCATACTTCTCCTCGTCGAAATCATCGGCAAACATATCGAAGTCATCGTCTTCATCATCGCCAGCCTTCTCGGCAGGCTTTTCTGCAACTTCTTCCTGTGGCTGTTGTTCTGTTGCGATGGGATGCTGCTCACCATGAAGTACGACGTGTCCGTGTCGAAGTTCATCTCGTCGTTCGTCCTCCTTCATGTCCCCAGTGGGGTCATAGTCAGCCGCAGAGGGACCATCCTCATCATCCTGGACTTTCGCATGAGAATTCATCAGTTCATTGTCATCAAGGAGGTTGATTCCCCCAGGCGACATTCCAACATGAGATGCAGGTGAGCGAGGTGATACAATATCTGCACCAATGGTCAGCAGAGGTCGTCCATGAGAAGATCTTGACATACCCGATCGAGGAGTACGAGGGCTTGCAATTTCGGATTGCGTTCTGATGGGCGTGTCGGGCACGGTAGATGCAGGGGAATCAGCGCGTGCTTTGGTGGCCGCGGCTCCTACAGCATGTAGCAGGAGAGGAGTTGCCGAACTGGACTTGGCCAGGATCTCCTCACGTCGCTTGCGGCGTCGTTCAATCTCAGCTTCTTCGTCAATAGGCTCGGGCTCCTCATAGTCGGGCTCAGGCTCAGGTTCCGATTTGCGTTCAGGCTCGTGCTGAGCTGCTGGCTGGCTGTTTTCTGTGAGTACTCTCATCCGACTCTGAGGGTGCGAATAGACATACTGCTGAGAAGTCTTGGAAGGGCCACGTCCATTGGTAAGGCCTTGATCAGGTTTAGCATTATATCCCTGGGCGCGTGAAGCCTCTCCTACAGTCGTCCTCTTGGACATTGAACCACCATCCCGAGAGTTGTCATCGTACTTGAGTTCTCTTGGTCCACCGTTGCGACGATCGTGGCCTTCTTTCACAAACCGATCTAATCTGCCACCGTCTGCGCGTCGAGATCCCTGAGGGGAGCGACTCCTGTTTCGAGGTCGTTTGTTGGAATATCGATCTCGGTCTCCGTTGCGATAGCTGTCTCTGTCGCGGCTCCGATCGCGGCCGTAGTTCGATGCGCGCGATGCAGGCTGGTCATCGTACGGCCCGCGAGGCTTGCGGTGATCATCGCGTCGAGTGTCCTCGTAGTTGTGGCGAAAGCTTCGATCTTGATCGCGGGACCGGGAGTTGTAATAATCTCTATCTCTGCCTCTGTCGTCGTGAGGTCGCTTGTAGCCACGAGGTGAGATGCTTCGTCGGGAATTATTGCTGTATCTAGATGCCGTGTCGTGGTCCGGAGTCGAATGTCTATCTTTGTGTCTGTCTTGACGGTCAACACTGCTTCCTCCAGTGTGTTGCAGTGAAGTTGCCTTCAAATCTTCTGCGCAATTCTCGACGATCTCGCCTTCGTCCGAACTCGACGTCATTTTGACGAATATACTTATTGGATCCTTAGGCCTTCAAGTATAGAGAAAGAGAAACAGTGTCAGCGCTGGGATCTGAGGAAAGCAGAGTGCAATGGGAAAAGAGCCCAACCGGATCAGTAGTGACTCGAGTGCCGATGGTGTGGTTTGTTGACAGTTGTAACAAAGTAAACAAGGGGAAGCTGGATCGCAGTCCAGATGAAAAGAATGATATGTACGGATTGAAGATGCGTGATTGAGTGCAAGTGTTGCCAAGCCTAAACAGGTCGTAATATCGCAATCTCAAATGTTATCGTCTGTTATTCTATCTCCAGACTTTTGACGTAACAGCGAATCTGTAGGTTTGAGGTAACAAAAGTGGAAAAGCCGACCAGTTTCCGGCTTAGCTAAGCCCCGAAAGACCCTTATCCATCTTATCGAGCTTATCCCCGCGGTCCAAGTGGGCTCACCGCTGCAGGTTGAGTGGATTAGGCGCAAAAGGCCTGGGCTGGTCAGACAAAAACACAGCCCAAACTTAAAGCGAATAATAAGCGGGAGGCAACTTTTCTTCCTTTCTCGCGACAACTTTGTTCTCTACAACCGCATTTCTGCCTCCTTTCTACACAACTATCTACTCTCTTTCATCTCTAAATACATCAAAATGGGTGGCGCTAACAGAGAAGGTTCGTTTTCACACTCCGACAAGCTATACTTTGACAGAAACAGAAAACTAACCCCCTCCATCACAGGCGGCAAGGTCAAGCCCTTGAAGCAGGCCAAGAAGGCCCAGAAGGACCTCGACGAGGACGACATGGCCTACCTCGAGAAGAAGCGCGCCGGTACGCATACTCCGACCTCCACAAACATCGCAGACACAGCTCGCTAACTCTTGTACAGACGAGAAGGCTCGCAAGGAGCTTGCCGCTAAGGCTGGAGGCAAGGGCCCCCTCAACACCGGTGGTCAGGGTATCAAGAAGAGTGGAAAGAAATAAACGATTTCGCCTACTGCTTAACGACGAGCGAACAGGGCCTACGAGGGTCGTGGAGGCTTTTGGCGCATGAGCCAGCCTGCGTGTTTTTGGCGTTTTAGACCACAAGACGATACGATAATATCGCGCGATGGCTAACGAGAAATGAATTCTATGCTGACCCAAAATGCTGACTTCCAGTTCCTTGCATGATTTGTGCCTTTGAAAGCTTTACTGTAGTTGTGATTGTACTGTAAAACTGCCCGACGATCCATGCTATTGTAGTATTTCCTCCACTGTATTAGTGCAGCTCGCTTGTCGATTTCCACAGAAGGCAACTCTTGACAACAATGAACAAGATCTATTTTCCATTCAACAAATCCATCATGACTTTGAACATGCCATAAAATAGGACCCTCGACTATAGTGGGGTGCCTTCTACGACGCTTCTAAAGGCCTTCCATTGCCTTGACCGTGTCTTAGCCTCGGTGCGTCTTTCATGTGCTTGTCCCAACAAAATCATCCCAGTCAACAACACAACAGTAAATGACAGACAAGTGGAACTCGACTTATATAAAAGTGGAAGAGCAAGACGCAAATCCTGAGCTTGGCTGTTGATCATCGCATCCGAATTGTCTAGATTCAAGCTGCATTCATTTAAAGTCCGGATAGCTTCATTCAATATGACCGACACTCAGCCTTACGACGGCGTTCGCAATCGCCGGCCTTCAGCCACAGAAAACCTTATCGATGCCGCTAAGAACATCGAATCCAAGGTCGAGCATTCGCTTCTTCTTCTCTGGGATGACCTTCCTGCCTGGCGTCGTGATAATGCCTTTATCCTCTCTGGCTATCGCCAATCCCAAAGCTCCTATGCGCATTCTTTCCGCTCTCTTTTCTACCTTCACAACGAGTCCGTCAATATCTGGACTCATCTCATTGGAGCTATACTATTTCTTGGTAGTGCAGCTTATGTCGATCGAGTTGTTCGACCTCGCTATGCAAGCGCAAGTGAGGCCGATGTTCTCGTCTTTGCCTGTTTCTTCGGAGGCGCTGTGGTGTGTCTAGGAATGAGTGCTACTTTCCATACATTGTCGAATCACAGCGATACTGTTGCGAAATGGGGAAACAAGCTGGATTACACAGGTATCGTAGCTCTAATTGTTGGAAGCTATGTTCCTGCTCTATATTACGGTTTCTTCTGTCTGCCTAACCTGATGACTGCATATCTTTGGGTCGTAAGTGACTATTCTGACCTCAAGCCATTGAAGTTTGCTGACTAGGCCAGATATGTATTCTTGGAGTTGGTTGTACCCTCGCTTCATGGGTCGAACGATTCCGTACTCCGACGTGGCGCCCCTACCGAACAATGATGTTCATTGGTCTTGGTCTTTCAGGTATTGTTCCTGTCATCCACGGAGCTTTTATCTATGGCTTCCAAGGCTTGGAAGATCGAATGAGTCTTAGCTGGGTTGTTCTCCACGGCGCCATGTATATCTTTGGTGCTGTCCTTTATGCGGTACGTATATTCCTGCTCTTTCCTTCGAGTTCCGACTCTGACAAAATAGGTTCGATGGCCGGAGAGAAGTGCTCCTGGTGCCTTTGACATCTGGGGAAGTTCACACCAGATCTTCCACATGTTCGTTATTCTCGCAGCCGTCACTCATTTCTATGGTATGGCCAAGGCTTTTGACTACCACCATACCATTATGGGCTCCCAGTGTCTCATGGATTGAGCGGATCACTCCGTTTGTGTCAAGCCGAGGTCCATGACCCGTACCAGACCGGACCCCATAGCTGCGGCAGCCCAACAGCCGTACTCCTCGTTGGGATTCCACTCGGCCACTGTTACCCTCGTCAAAGGCTCATAAATGATGGCTCGGGTTGGATCCATAATAGCACCTCCCTCTTCCTCATCATCACCAACAGCCGTGTCAGTCTCCTTCTTCTTTGGCTTTTTGCCCTTCTTGACAGGGGGTTTGTGGGCTGAATGCTTTGTTAAACTGCGCTCTAGAATAAAGCCAGTTACTATTCTTGAGATACCTCGCGCCGCAGCGGGGGAGTCAGCCGGAAAGAGCTTCCCAGGTCGATGTTCGTGATGGCAGACGCGAATGCGATCTGTAGGTTCGCGTCTGGTGGTAAAAAGCTCGACTTGAGGGTTGATGGCCCAGAGTGAGCCGTCTAAGGACCCGACAAGGAGATAGGGGTGCGTGCGCCCGACTGCCAAACACGAAGGGTAGCTCTCTCCCGTGAAGACACGACGAGCGACAGGGAATTGTGAATGATGCATAAAGCCGACATGAGTGTTAAGAACACCCGCAGATGGGTACATGGAGAAGAAGCCCAGGAGGTGGTCGCTGTATCCGAGGAGGTTTGGTTGCGTTCCAACTGTAAGGTTTTGAACTTCGGTGGATTCGTAGCTCGGGGCACGAAGGTCGAGCAGCTTGACAGTGCCGCCAACTGGAGTAGAAGCAATAAGATATGGCATAGCTGGATAGCCTGAGACGAGATCGACCACGATGTTGTGGTGAACAGGGTGTCGAGAAAGGAGACGATGGGGACGGACAGACCAGAGAGCGATAGAACCATCAGTATAGCCTATCACTAGCCTGTTGAAATTGATCCATGTGAAAGTTGTAGCTTTTGCGTCCTCGTCTGGGAAGCCAAATACGGCTATTGGCTCAACAACCTTTTCTGAGAAAATGTTAGGATGGCTCAATGCTTCAGAGACGATGTCAGACTTACCATAACCCCCTTCTCCGTCATCACCAGCTTCAGTCACATATGCGTTTCCGTCGTCGCAAAGAATTGCCAAGAACCCACACGCTGGGCTCCATCTTACTCTTCGAGCGCGCCCTTGTTCCAGACAAATTGTTTTGCGTAGTGTGGGTGGCTGCAATGAAGGTCGCGCAAAGCCATCATCTTGCCTCTCACCGACAAACTCCCACAACTGCACAACGCCATACTTCTGAAAGTCAGACCTTAGACACTCTTCTTCATAGTCGTATAGTTCTTGGTCAGAATGAGGAATGACACATATGGCGAGTAGTTGCGGCGCGCTGACGCTGTGGAGAGGCGCCCAGTCCATTCCCGTGACAATGCCACCAGCATCTAACATCCATCCCACGGGTGCGCTGTCATTTTGCAAAGGGAGACCATCCTGAGATATGGCGTAAGCGTCCCCTGGCATGAATCTGACCTCTTGTTGCGATATTGATGGCCCCAATAATACTGGCATTGGTTCTCTCTGGAAACGGTAAAGCTCAGCTTCCTCTGGCGATAATCGTATCCTTGCGTTGACCTCAGGAAGGCTTTCTTGAACGCGCTCATACCAATGCTCGGCGCTGTAAGCTTCCCGTTCGAAATAACTGGGTGACCAGACAGCTCTATCTGCCTGCCCCTCATCGGCTGGGATCTTAGGAGGTAGGACGGTCCAATCCATCCAACGGTCCAGCATTCCCTTGACCAGACCAACGCCATCTTCATGTCTTCCATACCAAGCTTCTACAAGCTGCTTTCCCTTGAAGCCACGATCATACGGTCCCCAGTATGATCTAACAATGCGCCCGTCTGCTACAGGCTCCAAATCGAGATACCCTGTCAAGCCAGCAGCACGTACATTGAATGGCCTAATAGGCCTCACACGCTGTCGCGCAAACCTATCTGGTACTCCATCAGGTTCGCTCACAGGACCTTCGGATTCGACTTCTTCATTTTCATCGTGGCCCCCTTCCTGGTCGAGAGCAAGCTCTTCCTCTTCAGCGCTTTCCTCAGCAGCGGCAGTCTCATCAAAGTTTTCGTCCCGTTCCGTCTTCTGAGTCGCGCGTCTGAGAGTTTCCTCGTCGGAGCTGCCTTCAAAATCGTACTTTTCAAGCGTGTATCGTTTAGTGCGATTGGATTTTCGGGTCCTCATAGTGAAGCTGTAAGGATTCAGAGGAAGGACTGAGGTGAGGTGTGATGGTAAAGTTTTAGTGGGGCAACGATTGAATGTCACCAATGGCGCACAGGACAATAGCATACGAGAGGCAGGTTTGCTGAGTCTGAACCTCCACTAACAACTCGGATCAGCAAGCGCAAGGTATATAAATTTATATTCACTCCGCATTAAACGATACGTCAAGTCCCTGTGAAGTTACAATCTTTACCGAATTTAACATGTGAATAAGCTGGAGCCCAGTGGAGAGCTCAAGACTTACAGTTCAGGCACTAGAACGAAAGGAGCTGGCAGGTAGGAGACAGAAGAATCGTCTCCTTCAAGGGTCAAGGTGTCAATATAAACTGCCCTAAAGTGCTAGTCTAAGCTAGATACCTAGCATAAGATGACCAAATTGTTTCGTCTGATGCTCGACTCACTCCCCGTGGTCGGGACAACACTCTGGGTCGTCGAAACAATAGAGACAGAGTCCATCAACTTCGAATTCCTTCAGTTCCCTCAAGCTGGAGGCCTTCGCCATCGTTCCTTCAACGTCTACTGGGCATGCCCCTTTAGCACAGGGGCATAGTCCAATCCCAAACCCGAGGGTGATTGATGGAATAACGGAAGAGACTGTTTTGAGAGACGCAGTAGTGTCCGGGAAGTCAAGAGGCACACTCAGTTCCTGGAATGCGTCTTTCAATCTCTGATAATACAAAGCGGTACCGGAATCGCAGCCCTGGAATGCCTCTGGCAGATCATTGTATAAGTGTTTTACCAATCTTGCCATAGCTGCTTCTCGTGCTTCTTGAAGTGTTGCTGCAGAGCAAAAGTTATTTAATTGCGCACCACAAATTCAACTATGATGAGGCATACCTGCAAGCTTGTAAAGAAGACGGCCTGGAATGATGGGGTAGCAACGCTCAAAACCAGTAGCATCGTCGACGAATGACTCTGTCGAGTGCTGTATAAGTTTGCGAGTGGCAATTGCGAAGGAGCCCGCGTTTCGAACCCCTAAAGACATCTGTGCCAAGTTCCAGAGAATAATGTCGAATGTTTCTTCTCCGTTGACATGCTCGCTGATCCAGGATTCAAGAGAAAGCTGCATGCCGTCCTTCATGTTGTACTTGTCGATGAGCATCCAGAGCGGTACGAGGTGGAGAGCGGCAGGTTTCCAGAGCTTTGTGCTAGCCTGACAGTGCAAAGCACGACAGATCCATCCGAAAAGTTCAGGGTCGTCGTCTGGCAATGGGATCTCAACAGGTGTAGAGCTTGCCTCGGCCAGGGCGCGACCTTCCTTGAAATTTGGTCCGAGCATAGCATTAAAGACAGATGAAGCTCCCATCATAACTGCAGAACGGACTCGCACTCGAGTTTCGCCTTTGACGATGAAAACGACATCACCATTGGCCGCAAAGTCCTCGAAAGAAAGGGTCTCCGAGGTCTGGTCGGCCTTTTGATGCTCGGTTGGGGTCTCAGCCATGATGGGTAGGCGTCGAGGTAGGAGGAGCTTTAGCCGCCGAGATCCTAAGGGACGGAATGAGGCCCTGACAGATGAAACGAGGGCCTAAGAGATGAAATAAGTTAGAAGACTTCATGCTAGAGTAGACTGGCATCTCTGGTACCTTGTTATGGCAAGCTAGGCCTTTGGGGATAGTTCTTCTTGCCCAGTAGGTGCCAAGGTAAGGCGTTGGGAAGATGCCTGTGTTGATGAAGGTAAGAAGGAGGAAGAAGAGGGAAAAGAAAAAGGAATGCGGACCAAGAGTTGGAATCCGTATGCATGCGATCTGTCAGTGCTAGGCAGCTGTCAGTGATTCACAGACTATTAACTGCTGCAGCACAATGTCAGGGGCTAATCCTGCACTGAGGGGGAGAGCCAACCAGGTGTTGCAAGTCTTAGCAGCTCTCTTGATGACGTTTCAGATAAATCCGCTCCAATTCTTCTACAGTCATTTGAGCGTCTCTTCCTAAGCTTAGGCTGCTGCCTGCCACTGCTAGCGAGTGTCAAGCAGCAGTTAAATCTCGAGCTATCACTCCCTCTCTATTCCTCCCCACCCTAACGCACCTACTTGGAGCCCCTTTGGCTTTACTCCAACGTATCCTCACTTTCTTTCCTTTCTCTTTACCTCTCTTTACCACATCAGTTCTGCACGAACATGAGCGCCCAACCGTCCGCCTCTGATGATGAAGGCATCACGAAGATCTGTGAAAATGGAGACATCATCCTCGCTGTCGGCCCTAAGAAGACTGAGATCCTCGTGGCTTCAGACTTCCTGAAGCACATCTCACCTGTCTTCAAGGCAATGCTCGACGCCCCAATGGGCGAAGGAGAGGCTCTACGAAACCGGGCACCCGACTCTCCGGTCACGATTGTACTCCCTGAAGATTCTCCGTCGGCCATGAAACACATGCTGCGGATTCTCTATGGTGCTGATCATACACACCTCCAGTTTAAACCATTCTACAGCGTCGTGATCTTAGCCGATAAATACGACATGGTTGAAAGACTCAAATCATATGGGGCCAGATGGGTACAATCCCCTCCTTTCTACGAATACGGTGTTGAGTTTGATGATTTATGGCACTCCCTCGTCATTTCTTACATGCTCGACGACTGCTGGACCTTCTACCATGCCAGCGCCTTCTTATGCAAAGCTCGGGGGGGTATCATTCACTGGGCAGTTGGCTTACCTGACCAGGATCTTGGATTCAAGCTTGTTTCCATGTCTAGGCCTTACAACCTTCCCCAATAACCACTCGCTAACAGGAGAATAGTGGCGATTGAGGAGCTACGCTCAGAATATAGATCTGAGGGGACAGAACGCAAGCCTGGCAAGGGGTTATGTCTAAGCTGCTTCAACAACGTACGAGACAGCTTCATCTCCAAGCAAGGACGCAACGTATGCGATACTGGCTATCATGATGAAGCCCAGCAATGCTGGTAAGGAAGAGCTTAAGGGGCAAGGCATACAGACCACGATCATGGGTGGTCCGCAGGTCTGCACTGAGACCAGAAACGGTAAATAATTCAAGAAATGGCCCGAAATGGCATGAACTGGTCCGCTAATCTCATCTGATACCTAGACTATAGGCAGCTTACGAACGTTTGATACATTGGGAAGCTCATGAACACAAAAGGCTACGGGTAGCTGAACCGTCGATTGACACATCAAGCTACCTGATTTTGGAACGGAGGGAATAGGCTCTGTGTGGATGTGAGATTGGAGATTCAGCACCGAAACAAGAAGTTTTAAGCTCTCTACTCTCAGTGAAACGCTCTTATTTTTTGATAATACACTCGAATTTCGGCAACATTGAAATATGGTGAAAAAAGATCACGCCCATTGCCAGATGTTAAATATAACAATCTTCGAGCCCGCGATGTCGATGAAATAGACTTGTCGTTGTTCCAAAACTGCTACCCGGCGATTACCCGAAGTGCCTATGAAGCCCCAAGGTCACAGCACTTCCTCAAAGAACATCTATAACACATCAAATACGAGACCATGAGTGAACCGCAAAGAACAGGAAGTCAAGGGCACTCGAGAAATAAGTCCATCACCAAGAGTATGTCCCCAAAACTCGTTTGTTGTGGGCTGAGGTTGCTGTACGATGCGGGGCAATTCGCGCTCGCAGCCTAACCTAAGCCTCCATTAACAGATTCATGAAACTTGCGACACAAGGCTAATTCTGTCTCAGCTCGACCGAGATCTTCTACTAAAGGACCTCTCGATCTTGACGAGTGAGCAGCATGTCCTGTATTTGAGTACTGTGGTGGCTAACTCTCCTGGTAGTGACCCGCTACTCTCACCACCTCAACCTGCACCAAAGCGTACATCCTCTCTCACACAGCGCAACAGACTCTCATCACCACATCCACGCTCATCTACAGGAACACCGGTTTCGCAACTAGGCGAAACAAAACCAAAGGACTTCTCATTCCTCCTACGACCAGAGATCTACCATCCTCTTACCCCTCTTAATGTCCCTGTCGCATTCCGCAACCCCCAGAAGCAGCCCAACCCTGAGGCGCCTATCGAGGAACTCCTCGCTAATGGACACTTCAGAGCGGCAGCTATAGCTGCTGTCCAAGAGCTCACAGGATCTGGAGCCAGCGGAGGCATTAACCCAACCGACTCCAAGAAGATCTTTGAGTTGCTTTACACCCGTCTAGCATGCCTTACTCTGATCGATGCGACCCCCCTGGCCGCCCAGGAGGTGAAAGCCATGGAAGATCTCAACGACATCAGAAGGTATGTGGACGAGACAACAGGTGAACACCTAGTGCCTTGGGAACTCCGAATTCTCAACGTGCGCCTCCAATCACTCGGCTTCGGCGATTATCGCAGAGCTGTCATGAGTTACCACGACCTTGCTCGCGAAGCACGAGAGCGCATTACCAAAGCAGCAGCCCAACATGATAACTCAGCGCGAGAGCTCTGGAAAGTCCGTCTACATGATCTTGGCATTCAAGTCGCAGGCGCTCTAATCGAGCTTGGGGACTTAACGGGTGCCGCTCAACATCTGAGTACCCTGCGGGATCGGGGCGATGGCAAGATGGCGCTTACAAAGGCTCTCCTATGGCTGCACCTGGGTGATGTCGAAAGTGCGAGGGCTTGCGCACGTCTAGCTGTGGAAAACGACGAGAATGCTGAAAAGCTGATCCTAGCGCTCTGCGACATGGCGGACTCTGAGTACGAAAGTGCGCTTGAGGCGTGGAAGGAACTCAAAGAAACCATGGATGACGAGATGGTCGGTGTCAACACAGCGGTGTGTTTGTTATACTTGGGAAGAATACAAGAGGTAAGTGCCGTGCTCATAGCCAGATGGAAGCTCATATACTAACTCAGTCAGGGACGAGCGGTTCTGGAAGGACTTGTAGACTCAGGCCTATCGTCGCATACACTGCTATTCAACTTATCGACTATGTATGAGCTGTGTACTGAGAGACATAAGAATATGAAGATCAAATTGACGGAGAGGGTAGCTGGTATGGAGGCATCGGCGGCAGGATGGGAAAAGACAAATAGCGACTTCAAGCTATAGTTGCTATGACAATACTATAGGAGTCCAGAGACAATTCGGTAGCTCGACCAATATCCGTCTCTTCTCTGGTGCGCTGTCCGGACTACTGGATGGCAGATACGTTATCTCTCAAGGGTCAGGACTCCAAATCTAATAGCCTGAATGCTGGTCAGAATCTATATAGAGTGGCCAGATATTCCGGCACTTATGCTCTCGATAGCCAACGTTTCTAATACCTTAGTGTGTGCTATCTGCAACCGTTTTGCTTTAAGCACAGCCTCTTGTGCGTCTGGTGCCTCCAATGATCTGTCCAGGACATGTGTCACGAAAAGTTCTTTTAAAGAAGCCAACAATGGTTGATCCATATCACATAGTGATTCCTTTATAGTTGTATGAGCTACTCAATCCTCTTACCGTATCTAGGGGCGCATTCGATTGGGTTCTGATCTCTTTGTAACGTACTTAGGCAAGAGTGGATATATCCAACCTTTAGAGACAAACATGATCAGGCTCTTAATACACTGAACTGATCAAGTCCATCACTAATCGTGAGTATTTGTAATATCAAGAAACTATCATGGAGTTGCTTCTACTTTACCTCTCTGTCTTGTTAGATACCAGCTTGGGAGCTACCCCACATTCCGACCCGTTGAGCCTCGGCACAGACATGTCGATCATGCCGATCGCCAGGATCATTAAAGGCTAGAACCTGGGGAAGCTGCTGGTATTATTATTTACCCAAAACCTCTTTCTCATAATTTCATAAAAGCAATTCCCACTCTTCAATATGTCGGACCGTGTTAGTCAACTCGCAGGCCACCTTAACTATCCCAAAGGTCTCCTTGCAGGCCAGGTAGCCATTATTACAGGTAGCGGCCAAGGTATCGGCGCGGAAGCAGCGAAATTATTCGCTAAAGAGGGCGCAAAGGTTATTGTTGCAGACATTGACGCGGGTGAGAAATCAGTATTATCGCAAGACCCTCAGAGTGATGCTAACTATGATAGAAAAATGCAAGGCTGTCGCTGAAAGCATAAACAGAGAGGGCGGCCAAGCCAAAGCTGTACCTGGCGATATCCTTAAAGCAGATTACGTCGAGAATCTGATTAAGAGCGCCGCTGACTTTGGCGACGGCAAGATTAACATCATCGTCAACAACGCTGGCTACACTTGGGATGGCGTTATTCACAAGATGACGGACAAGCAGTGGGATACCATTCTCGCTCTGCATTGCACCGCCCCATTTACTCTCGTTAGAGCTGCAGCACCATATTTTCGCGTAAAGGATGGTGCTCCTCGCTGCATCGTCAACATATCGTCTACGTCTGGTGTTCATGGAAATGCGGGCCAGCTCAACTATGCCTTGGCTAAAGCGGGTGTTACTGGCTTCACTAAGACGATTGCAAAGGAATGGGGTCCCTCTTTTGGTGTGAGGGCGAATACCGTTGCCTTTGGGCATATTCTCACGCGATTGACTGCTGCTAAGGAGGATGGAGCATTTGTAAAGGGTCCAGACGGTGAGCAGATCGCGCTGGGAATCCCAGCGAAGCAGAAGCAAGCTGCTGGAGATGCTGCTTTTGCGGATATTCCTCTCAGAAGAGCAGGTACTCCCACTGAGGCTGCAAGTGCTATTTTGGCCGTGGCCAGTCCATTGTTTTCTTATGTAACAGGACAGACCATCATGGTGACCGGAGGACGTAACATGTAACATCCATACTGCAAATAACATTGGGATCCAGGCTGTAGATGATCGCACGACTGAAGAAACGTGGTATTAGATTAAATGGTACTATACTTCCCCAAACGCCCCATCCAACAAGATGTGTTCCTTTTGATCATGTCATTCCCATTCTTAGACCTTGAGCCACAGGTTGAAGACACCTTGGGCATACTGGACAATCTCGTCTCCACCAAGCTTGCTCTCTCCGTACAGACGGTCGACGAACGAGATGGGAACCTCGGCGACGGTGCAGCCCATGGCCTTAGCACGCACCATCAACTCCATCTGGAAACTGTATCCCTTGCTCTCGGTGCTGGAAATAGCCTTCTCGAGCGCAGCACGCTTGTACAGGCGGAAACTGCCTGTCAAGTCGCTCACGCCAGGGCGCAGGACAGTGTCGGCGAACAAGTTGGCGCCACGGCTGACGAACTTGCGCTTGAGATCCCAGCCAAAGACACCACCGTTTCCAGCGTATCGAGTACCGGTGACGATGTCGTAGTTGCCCTTCTCCTGGAGGGCGACCATCTCGGGGATGAACTTGGGGTGGTGGGAGAAGTCGGCGTCCATGATGATGACGAAGTTGCCGGTGACGAACTTGAGACCGTGGACGTAGGCCGTTCCGAGACCGAGCTTGCCAGCGCGGGGCTTGAGTTGGACGTGGGGAGAGTAGACCTTGACGAGCTGCTGGGCGACTTCTTGGGTTCCATCGGGGGAGCCGTCGTCGACGATGATGAGTTCCCAATCGAGGTTGCTACTTCAGTTAGTAACGACTCAATGCTAGAAACAGAATTTTACTGACTTCTCAGTGAAGGTTCGGTTCAACAACCAGGTAATGATAGGGAGGTTCTTTCGCTCATTGTACGTCGGCAAGATAACCGAGTACTTGTTTCCCTTGGGAGCCATGACGGGCGGGATTGCAAAGGGGTATCGTTCGAAGAAGAGAATTAAGCAGAGAAGAAGTAATCTGAAAGGTAGACAGATCAAAGAAAAATTGTCAAGGAAAAATGAGCGTAAAGAATTTGGTGGTCGCGTAGATGAATTGTCTCGTCGTTATTCGCGTCTAGCCACTCGCTACTACTAAAGGGACACCTTGAAGCTGGTGATGGGGGGCATGACAAAAATGACTAAGCTCACGATGGTGGGAGACCAGATTGCAGGCAGCCCCTGAATTTGGAAATGTGGCTGGTAAAGTTTTGTGATGTGTGGCTGGTGAGGTACATCTTTCTTGGTCTGACCGATGCCGATCTGCTAGCGTGGATTGGGAAGCATAACATGCAGGTCAGGACTTGGATCGTCAATTCTGCCGTCATGTCATGCTCGTCAGTTGAGGGAGCGAGAGGGGAGTTGCATTCGGTACTAATATCTGTGGTCATCTATCGGTTATTTACGCACTCGAGAATCATGAGAGATTGCTGGAAGAGAAGCAAGTTTCTGTACTCACATCTCGGTCAACTCAAACCCGTACTGAGTGCCAACTAAAACGCAGAAACTCTCCTTAGCCAAAACTCTTTCCCACAGATTTCCCCAGCAACTCTTAAGTACCGGTACTAGGGCCTTGTCTCACTGGTTCCGGATCCCAGATCAGTGGCTTAATTGGTCTTGACCCACTCAAGCTCTTTCGTTTGTTCAGTTCCCCGCAAAGCGCATGTCGACTGGAAACTGGGATCCAATCCCAAGATGACGACCAAGTCCGTCCCGATCTTCATAGTTCACACCGTCAAGTACGGGTGTTCCTTGGGCTAATCTCACAGTCCACAGACTTGCGGTCCAGTGACGAAAGAGTGTTGGCGTGGACCTCTTTCCCACCCTTGACCCAAAGCATCACCATCCCGTCCATGTTACTCGTCCCTCAATTCTTGCTGGAGAGGAACCTCGATATTGTTTGTGCATCCTCGGATCTACCCATACCCATCTTGTCTCTCGCAGCTTCTCCTCTTGCTCTCTGCTGCTTTCTGTTTCTAGCTATGGATGGCTTGTGGAACCGTCGTGACCTCGTGCTCTCTGGCTCCTGCCAACCGCCAACCTCACTTCAGCTCCCCGTGTCTCATCCCCAACTTGACTTCTTTTCTTCCTTCCCATCGTAAAGCTTCAATCTCACTCTCGCGACTTCATACCAGCTTCACAAACTCCAGTAGCATCCATTGTTGACTATACTATATCGCGTATACTTGCGACTGTAAGCCAGACTCGTTTTGCGACAACAATTGTTACGTCATCATCATGTCGGACGGAATCGCTCCCGCTATAGACAAAGGTATGTTCCATCATCAGCGATCTCAATGGCATCGAAACCATCGCGTATAGCTCTGCGCAGTGCAATTGGCATGTTCGCGATGACTTTTGTAACTCATCGAGCTCGTTCCCGCACTTACACCTCGAGTACCAAGCTGACATGCTCTAGTCGGCGCGCCTGAACCCACGGCCCCCGAAGCCGAGGCCGGCGCTCCCACTTTGGATACCACAACAGCTCCTTCAGAGACTGCTAAGCCGGAAGAGAGCAAGCCTACTGACGGTGCCGGTGGCCTCCACGCTCCGCCGAAGCCCGTCGAGGTCGCTTCAGTTCCAGAAACACCCGTCAACAACATGACACCTGCAGGCGGTACTCCTCGACCTGTACTCAACATCGAAGAAGAGACCAAGGAAACGCCAAAGAACGAAGACGAAGTTGCCTTTGTCACCACTGGTGTCGAGACGACATCTGCACCTACTGTCTCTGAGCCAAAGGATGTCACCATGACCGACAAGCCCGATTCTGTTAATGGCGACAGCAAGCCTGAGGTCAACGACCCTGCCGAAGCTGCTGCGGGCGAGAAGCGCAAGGCCGACGAGCCCCCCGCTGCCACCAACGGTGCTTCCGCTCCTGTTGTAGCCGAGAAGTCTGGATCAGATGAGCCTGCTGAGAAGAAGGCTCGTGTCGAAGACGTTGCAGATGAGCCGACGGCCTCCGAGGAGGCTTCACCAGACGGTAAGCAAGAGAACGGCAAGACCCCTAAGAAGGAAAAGAAGGCCGTCTCCCCTGCGGCTGGAAAAACGGCACGCAAGACGCGAAGTCAGGGTCCAGTTGAAGTCTAGGAAGAGTTATTCTACTATTGATTATGACGTGTTATGAGTGTTGAGCAAAACACTGCTCCAAATGGGACGGCGAAAACGGCACGGTCGGTTCGGGAACAGGAATAGCTTCCCAAAGTCTGCCTGGTTGTCTTGTGTGTATATTTGTGCTTCAGGTAGTAAACCATTGATTATGCTCCTTATGTCTTCAGTGAGATGGTTACCTGCTTCCAACGTTATTCTGCTTCTATGCTGAGACCAAGCACGACTTGAGCTGTCTGCATGGTGTTCCTAAGCTCTCCTTGTAGAACTCTCAGAGCATTGGAATACATGAAGATGCAACATAACACCTAGATGTGCTTGTACCTTGCACAACATTGGTGATCTGATAGCAACTACAAGAACGTCTCCCATCTTCTGAAGCCCAATCTCTGACCATTGCAGGAGACGTCCATCCTCGCTTGTAGTCCCTCTCTTGACTATTGGCACCAGGGCTCTGTGAATACTTCACGAAGGTCGACTCAGTACATTCTGCTTATACTATTCCACACCATCATTTAGTTGGGAAGCTCAGTCCTCTGATAAGATTCACCGGATACTCGCACAACACTTCCTGAAATCTTACGACGAGTTAGGAGGCTCTATTGAACTCGGATCCCTTTTTATTTCAACACGAGTCTAGCTAACTTTGTTACTCGATAAACTCACACAAATTCACCAATGTATAAACGATACCGAGAGTTTCCCATTCTTTCTTTATTCGCATCAACCACCCAAACCTTGCCCCGAAACAATCCATCACAGAATTAATATAACATAATGGTTGTGCCAAGAATCATCCGGTTCGGTCGTCCCCTTCTCGGGCCTTGCGCTGTGGGCTGCTTCTTCGGTGTTGCATCCAGTCGACTCAACCATGCATATCGTCTGTACCGCAAACTATCCTGGAGAGCCTTGCTTCCCAGTTGCAGAGCTCTTGGCTTCACGGCTGTGATTATATCTGGCAGCGTCCAAGAATATTGGCTGCTATCGGCTCATCGTCGCAGGCTTGACCCTTCGTGCCGATAACCTTGATACCCAGCTGAACGAGAGAATGTCTTCTCATATGTCCCATCGCTCTGCTCGAACCTCTTCGCCTGTCTCTTGTATGCCGTGTGGAACAAAACAAGAATCGCAATCAGTTTCCACGAGTAAGTCCGCGCCGTGAAAGCTGTCAGAGGCTGGTGTAAGTGGGCAAGACTCGCAGCAGTAACCTCTCAAAGAAACACTACTACGGCCTACTCTCAAAGGAAAATGAACTACCTTAAGCTCGTCCAGGCAAGTTAGCAGTTAGTCAATGGGAATTGGTATTATTCAATACGATCCGGAAGCATGGAACAGCCAGCAACTCGATCTTCTCATCAAATTACTGTAGCGTTCACATATGCCAGGCTTGCTGCACCACATATTCTCGAAGGCTACTGGAACCTGGATCGAGTCCCACTTAGCCTAGGAGTCCGGCACAAAGAACAAAAAGCATCTTCGGCTCTTGAGTAGATCTTGGATCCTCCCATTACGTCTCGGTGGAGCAAAACGTCAGCACCCGGCGATTCTTGTTTCCTCCACTTGCCGGTTGTTTCTTAGATTTAGTCTCGAAAGAACCAATGCCCTAAGGGCAGATCTAGAAAGACATACGTATGTAAACTGACTCAATGAATTCGTCTCTCAGTCAAGTTTCTGACGCCTTGAAGAATCCTTGCTTTACACGTGTGGGCGGTCTAAGTGGGTACGGTACTGCAATGCGTCTCGCCTTGCCTGGTAAGCGGAGAACTCCCAAAATACCGAGCTCAATCTCTTAGATCAGATACTTTGTTCATGACATGGATTTTATGAGTAATAATGTAATATGTGTCACGGCTTGCAGTCACAGGGTAGGTAAGCTTCCAGCTGGGCTTACATGCGATTCCTTCGGGGTCCAAGGCTGCGACTTGACAGCAACGGGGGTTGTATGCAGATCTCTGGTCCCAAGATAATGGTTTGGCCGTCAGCTTTGACCTTTTCTCAGTGTTGTAACAGCATTGGCATCGGACCCCGAAACTGCCGGGCTCGGGTTGAAGGGACATCCGGTGCAAAGATCAATTTGTTGGCCTTGGCCTTCATTTCTCATTTCTTATGTTGTAGATGAAACAAGACTTGAGACCTACCCTTGTACCAAGCCAAACTCAATTATCTTCTGAGAACTGAGAATTTGGTGGTGCCGTAAGTGAAGCATTGAAGTATCTCTTGAGGTGTCGTTTAGTTGTAAGGATTAGGATGGACATCTCATGTCACCACTAAATTTCGAGAAATGCAGAGGCTTTTCATCAAGTGAAAGTTACTGTAATTCATAAACTGCAGTCCATATTGGCGGAGCATGTAAAATGCAGCATAGATCGAGTTGTGGTCCGCTACAGCTGCAGTGACTCCTCGAAGGCACTGTCTTTCCTATCAATACCAGCAGCATGCTCATTTGGTATCTGGAATTAAATCATTTGCTGACTTGGTATGCCATATATAGTGTTAGCATCATCAAATTAGTCCCTTATGATGGCAGTGTTGTCTTAGCTTACACTGGTTTTGAGACAGACTACGGAGTGGATGACCAAAGTATCGCGCAGGAAGCCGACTTATTGCCGGATTATTTGCATGTTGTCAAAGTGAACGTTACTTCCCTGGTTCCCCTAGACAGATGGCACGATGACATGCAGATTTAGAGGATATCATGGATGTCTGGGTAAGCAGAGAGTGTGATCGGTCTATTCCGTACAAATCCAGAAATGCACACATTCTACTGTTCAACAAAACTGTGTTGAGATTTTATAATATGCCTCATGTCATGATGAAGCGAAGTTGAATTTTTCTTTTTCCCGACTGGCTGTTTCAGAGGTTCCAACAAGCTTTAATAGCTCATAGCAGGCCCCATCAAAACAACGAACGAGACCATCCAACGTTTCCCGATTTGACAGGATTTGTTTACCAACACTGCGATCGGGTTGCGTGTCGTTCCTGTACCGATATGTCATTGAGCATGAACTATTTTACTTGGTATTTTATAGTGGCGAATAAGGCGGGTAGAAGGCTAAAAGCACTACGACACCATACAGCAAGTGCATCATTGAGGCATAAGTACTAGTAATGTGTTTGGATCCATCAGAGGTTTGTTTACGAGGGAGCAAAAGGGGAGCACGGTATTAATGTAAGAATGAGTGAGATTGTAAGGCGGTTGGGGCGTTTGAGCGTCAGTGTCAGAAACGGCCAAGATTGCTTATTTATGCCAGGGCAATGCATGTCTTCAAACAACCATGCATTGCATATAGTAAAAACAAAGAAAAGATTTCAAGGACTCAGAGAAAATGAATGAACGAATGAATGTGTGCGCAGCGTACTGCAGATCGATCGACAACGGCTCCTTGACAGCTGGAGCACGTTAGAAACCAAAGATCCATTAGAGTTCCATCACTTTCCCTTTGTAGAAGACCATTGCTTGGAATGTTCGTATCCCATTTAGTTTGGCTCGTCTAAGGGACGGCACCGCTTAGAAAAATGAAATCTTGTCCTATCCCAGGGCTCCCATCAGGGGATCAGATCCATGCAGGGGCAAAGGTCCAGTGGATGTGGCGATTGAGGAGGGCGACGATTGGTTGTTGAGCTCACGGTTGAAGACCGTCTCCACTAGTAGCGGGTCGGGAGGCGTCAAAAATAGCATCTGGAGCTGGTCCATCCCCACGGAGGCCGCGTGCCTTTTTTCTTGAAGCCGGCGCCATTGACCGAGAGGGTAAAAAAAAGAGGGCGAAGGGCCTGCCAGTTGAAAAGACTGGTTGGATATTGTGGGTGTGAAGTATTTTATTGTTGACAAGATGAATTGTTTGTGACCTTTGAACCTGTGATTTGGAGACAGGGGCCATTAACAACAATCATTAATTATCAGGGTATCACATGCCTATGAGTCTGGATCATTCTATTATACATGACAAGAGCAGGCAAAGACAATTAAGATGATTGATTAGGTACCGTACATATGTACAGTAGCGTTCTAGTTCTAAAACAGGGGACTTTTATTGGCGCTGGTCAAGATACAGTACCTAAATGAATGCCAAGCTTTCTCCGTTGATAACTTCCCCCCCAAAAAACGACCTAGAGAAAAAGGTGAAAGTGTCGAGGTCGTCCCCCATGATAATGGGCTCCATCCCCATCCCATGTCAATGTCATGGCTCCTCCTTAGTCTGAATAGGAACCTCCACCCCCCAGCCCTACTTTTACCTTTTACCCTTTTACTACCTACCTCGACCTAGACCTGGACTCATTATCTCTCCGGGTTGATCCAATTTCTTTGTCTCCTCCCTCTTATTCTTTCTCCGTCATCGTCGCTTGTCCCTGAGTGACGCCATATACGATCGTTTCGCTTCACCTGGCCCCCTTAACGGCGCCTCATCCTCTCGCTCACAGGCCTACCGGGTTTCTTTCACAATAGCGACACTCGTTCACCTTTGGGTTCTTTGTTTACGACGACACATCTGTCACTTCCGGCGTAGACATTTATCCCCTCGCCCTCACTGACTGAGCTTCGTCAGCTGTCTCATATCGACTGCGACTCGAACTCCCTGCGAACCCATACGAGATTCTTCCCCCGCCTGCGCTGTTCAATCCGATTCTTTACACGTTGTTACCGACTTCGAGACTTGAGGGCTCAGGAGATTGCCTCTGCGCGCCGTACTTGATTGCCGTTATTCGTCTGAGTTAAGCTCCAACGTCTTCGCCCGTTGGCGGAGCCCTTGCGCCCAGTATGGACGGTTCGGCCCACCTTCATGGCCGCGATCCTCAGGACGCCGGTAAACAATTGCTTGATCTTCTCCAAAAGCCTTTCAGTGAACAGGTATAGCTAGCTGTAAACCCACATACTCCGCGCTCTTCTAACAATCCTCCAGCTTCAAGCTGCCTCGCTGTATTCCGCTTTGGCCACTTCACTTCCAGTCACCATCGGCATTGCCATCGTGTTCTCGATCTTGCGACCATATCACCAAGCTATCTACGCCCCAAAGCTGAAACATGCCGACGAGAAACATGTACCGCCCCCTATAGGAAAGGCTCCGTGGTCGTGGATCACAACACTATGGCGAACCAACGAAGATATGCTTGTACCTTTGATTGGTATGGATGCCACTATCTTCTTACGCTTCGTCCGAATGTGTCGCAACATGTTTCTCACCCTATGTGTTACCGGTGTCGGTATTCTCCTCCCTGTCAATGTGTCGAAATGGCAGAATTTCGAGGGTGATAAGAACCCCAACTGGGTCGTTGGCATCACTCCTCTTAACACATGGGCCCCAGCGATCTGGTCTCAGGTTGTCATCGCCTGGTGTTTCAACATCATCATCATGGGCTTTCTCTGGTTCAACTACAGAAAGGTTCTCCAGCTCCGGCGCAAGTATTTCGAAACCGAAGACTACCAAAAGAGTCTTCACTCTCGTACTCTAATGGTAAGGAATGGTGTGTTTTTAGACAAGGCCGTAAACTCACACAGAATCGCAGGTTTTTGATATTCCCAAGAAAGGCTGCTCCGACGAAGGTATCGCTAGGATTATCGATCAAATCGCCCCCAACTCGTCTTTTGCTCGAACCGCCGTCGCTCGAAACGTAAAAGAGCTACCAGCTCTTATTGAACAGCACGACCACGCCGTTCGCAAACTTGAAAAGATCCTGGCTAAGTACCTTAAGGATCCCAGTAATGTTCCGGTTGCTCGCCCTATGTGCAGACCCTCCAAGAAGGACCGATCGTATGGAACTTATCCCAAGGGCCAGAAGGTGGATGCTATCGAATACTACACTCAGCGAATTCGCGATCTTGAGGTACACATCAAAGAGGTTCGCGCAAGTGTTGACAAGCGAGGCTCGATGCCCTACGGTTTCGCCAGTTATGCGGACATTGCAGAGGCTCATGGTATCGCGTACGCTTGTCGCAAGAAGAAGCCTGTGGGCGCCACAGTTAGGCTTGCACCCCGACCTAACGACATTATCTGGGAGAACATGCCTCTCTACAGCAGCACACGTGGAAGGCGACGATGGGTTAACAACATGTGGATTACCGTTCTAACCTTCCTCTGGATCGTTCCTAACCTGGGTATCGCCATCTTCCTTGTGAACTTGCAGAACCTGGGTTCGGTGTGGCCTGCTTTCATGACGGAGCTCGCTGCTCATCCTAAAATTTGGGGTGCTATCCAGGGTATCGCCGCACCAGCTATCATGTCTCTGACCTATCTCGTTCTCCCCATGATTTTCCGTCGACTCTCTGTCAAGGCTGGTGACCAAACCAAAACTGGTCGAGAGAGGCACGTCCTGGCCAAGCTTTACTTCTTCTTCGTTTTCAACAACCTTATCATCTTCTCGATCTTCAGTGTCATTTGGCAATTCGTTGCCGCTGTTGTCGCGGATACAACCGGTGCAAAGAAGGAGGATGTTTGGGAGTCTATCAAGAATAATGACATTGCTAATGCACTGTTTACGGCTCTTTGTAACAGCAGCGTCTTTTGGGTCACCTATCTACTTCAGCGCCAACTGGGTGCGGCTATTGACCTCGCCCAAGCCTGGCCTCTGGTCCAAGCCTTCTTCCTCAAGAAGTTCTCCAGTCCGACACCCCGAGAGCTTATTGAGCTTACCGCCCCGCCGCCTTTCGAGTACGCCAGTTACTACAACTACTTCCTTTACTATGCTACAGTCTGCATGTGCTTCGCTGGTATTCAACCTCTGGTTCTTCCAGCAACAGCCCTTTACTTCCTCATCGATTCGTGGCTCAAGAAGTACCTTCTCCTCTACCGCTTTGTTACCAAGACAGAGTCTGGAGGAATGTTTTGGCGTGTCATCTTCAACCGCTTCATCTTCGCAACGATTCTTTCTAACCTTGTTGTCATGTTGACTTGCTGGGTTCGTGGTACCTTTGCAACTCACATCGAATTCTTTTGTGTCGTCCCTTTGCCGTTCATCATGATCATTTTCAAGATTTACTGCAACTATGCTTTCAACGACAAAATCACATACTATAACACTCAAGATGTTACGAAGAGTCCCGAAAACGGAGTCGATCCCAAGGAGAACCGCATGCGAAGTGAGCGATTGGCGAACCGATTCGGCCACCCTGCCCTCTACCGACCTCTCATCACGCCCATGGTCCATTCTAAGGCGCAAAACCTTCTTCCTGCCATTTACAAGGGCCGCCTGAGTGATGGCAGAGATGTTGATTCCGGCGATATGATGACCGTGAGTGGTTACTCTGACATGGTTATGTTGGATCCTATGCAAGGCGGAAAACCAGGCAAGGCTGCCAACAGCTTCCCTGGATTCGAGTTTGTGAACGACACCCAGATGGATTTCGAATACTACAAGAACCGAGCCGAGTTCGCAGAGAACCACGGTGGAGGCGAGATTTATGGTCGCCCTGGAGAGATTGGTCGTCCCGGTACCCCTGGATCCATGGATGGTAGCGATTTCTCTCGACCTGGCACACCTGTTGGCCGCACTGGTTCACCTGCTGCATTCGCTGGTGGAGCAGCCCAGCAGCAACGATTGATGTCTCTTGCCAGCAACGTCAGTGGCGATACTAGCTATACATCTTACCGACCAGGCGGTAATGCCGGTTTCACCCAGCAGACGACTTTGGGTCAAGAGCCCCCTGCTCGCGGTCGCAGCCCATTATACTCCCAGAACAACGGAAGCTCCTCTGGTCTCGGACTCATTTCGAACGCAGCAGCTCCCGCGTACAGCAGCAACCTCAGTACACCAGGCCGTATGACACCTGTGCAGTCGCCTGGGCCTTCGGTCGGTGCTATGGGCGGAGGACCTCAAGGCTACAGCGGTCTTGCACAGCACGCCCCCGAAGCTGAACCATCATATGATTACTTCCGCGGCAATAACAACAATCGCCCTAGGAGAAATCCTGGCGAGGGATGGTAGATAAAAGTTTTGCCAAAAAGAATATTCTTTTCATTTGCATCAAATTTGCGTGGCGTTTGGATATAGATTGGGACTGGGACCCTTGTTTGGATTGTGAAATGAGAGGTGGAAATTGATATGAGATGAAATGAGCTGGGTCACATCTGCAAGATGAATAGAACATTTTTTTACATTATAGCTTTTAATGCGCAACAACCTAACCATTTTATTATGAGAGACGTTCATCGTTTGTGATGGTGTCGTGAGTGAGACTCGTGAAGATCGTTACCAGAGTTGAAGCCAATTCAACTGCAACACAAAGTAGATCATTTTTAGCGATGACTGCATCTTATCGACTGTGCCTCTGTTTTGCATTCAAAGTTGCTTACGCGGAGGGGAATCCTCTGGAGCCCCAGTTCAGCTCCATCTCGTCCGGGTTGTTGCGTTAGCGCGTAATGACAATTGTCTCGTCTTGTCTACTGGTGCCAACTGTTGAAACTGGGGATGCTGCATGAAGATACCGCCTTTTTTTCGTCAAACATTGCAAAAAGAAATCTTTGACTTTATTCATACTAAGAGTCAAAGACAAAATGACCAAGACTACTGAGATGGCTACCGTACGACGTCTGGGTCTCTTGTAAGTCATCTTATCAGTATTTCGACTGCGTTACTAATTTGTGCTTAGAGAGACTGGCTCTGCGGCCTTTCACTTGATGGGTCTATATCGCGCGGTCGTGGTATCAGCAACATACAGCATTCCCTCAAGCAACCCATCCAAAGAAGCCTTTTATGCTGCTTTGGGAGATGTCATTACTGAAAATCCTATACTGCGTGTTGGTATCAAGGATGAGGGCGAGACTAAAGCCTACTTCACTCACATTCCCGAGATGAAGTTGGACAACTTTGTGGAGTTCCGCAGTTCTGTTCCTGAGAAGTTTACTAAGAATCTGGAAGAATTACACTGTTGGTGCCATGATCAGATCTTTCAAGATGTTGAGACAAGACCGCCCTGGAGGGTCGTTGTTCTTAGACCGGCTGGTGAGGCTCCCGAGTTTGAGGCCGTTGTCTTTGCCTACCATCATTCTCTTATGGATGGCATGGGAGGAAGATTGTTTCATGAGAAGCTTCTTGCAAAGCTAAACGCCCTGCCTCCAAACCCATCGTGGTCGAATACTCTATCTTTCCCAGAGTTGCCGGTTCTGCCTGAGCCGCAAGACAAGGTCATTGACTACACGACTACCATACCTCATCGACTTATGGGTTGGTGCAGCTGGATGTGGCCTTCGTTCCTTTCACGAGCTGCCCCAGAGATCTGGTCTGCTGAACCCATCGACTTCAGTCGCCCACACAAGACTCGGATCGTTACCGCAAATATTCCTCCCAACGTGATGAAGAGTGTTCTTGAGGATACTCGATCCCACGGAACATCTATCACAGGTCTACTGCACGCCATTGCACTCACCTCGCTATCAAGGCGTGTTCCCGATGCTCTAGGCTTTGTGTCTTCAACGCCTATAAGCATGCGTCCATACTTGTCTCCTACAGCCGACCCAGCTCTCAAAGAGGCATTATTCGGCTGTGTAACTGGCACGGCGCACGAACACCCTTTGACAGCAATCAAGGCTCTCCGAAGGGCACAAGGCGATGCCCTTGATGATCTAGTCTGGTCACACGCACAAAAGATAAAAGACGAACTCAAGCAAAAGACATCAACACTCCCCGCCAATGATGGTCTCCAAGCCCTCCGCGGCATCAAAGACTGGACCGAGTTCCTGACTGACAGAGACCATCAAAAGCGCACAAAGACGTGGGAAGTCAGCAACGTTGGTCAGTTGGCACAGGTTTCTGAATCCGGAGATGAGGAAGAATCCGAAGTTGAGAAGAGGGCTATCACGCATGCGATGTTTACGAATTCGCCTATGATCTCTAGTGATCCTATGAGTATTAGTGTTATAAGTGTCAAGGGTGGAGGTTTGACTTTGGGAATAACGTGGAATGAAGGGATTGTGGATGAGGAGCTCATGGAGGCTTTGGGAGATGATTTGGAGTCTGCTATGAAGCAGTTACATGAAGAGGGAGGGTTGCGCATGGATTGGCTGTATGATGATGATGATTAAATATGATATTTGCAAGGGTATGTTAGTTTTTATGTACAACACCATGATAAGGAAAAAAAACCACTCTCTGTCAAACCAATGGAGTCCTTGTTTCCGTGATCTTCAAAACAATTCACAGCCATCAACGTTTATATCGATATGAATGTTCATAGAATCCAATAAGAAAGAAGTGCAAGAGGTAGAGACGCGAACGGCGAGACATTACCCCACCTACCGTCTTTGACGGTAACGGACGGGACGCCACAACAGGGACCCCCATGCCCCGTCGCTTCTTTGAACGCGTTAATCGACCCGACAAAAACATTTAATCAATCACTTTTTTGCGCGCTGTTGATGTTTTTATTCGCTACTATTGTACGAACATACGATACCCAGTCCAATATTTACTTGCTATTTCCATACATACCTTTGTACGACCTCGACTGTTAGCGACCAGCCCAGCTGCTTTTCGACTTGTCTGTCTGCTGAATCACTGTCGCGATGCAATAAACGCGCCGCCGTCGACACGACAGATATTGTGCTATCGACAAACCTTGGAATACTACATATAATCACATACGAAATCACCTCACACAATGGATCGCGACAGAAGTTCACTGCTCGAGCGGTCGAGTCAGCTTATTGTGGACAAGAACGGGAGGAAACCACTTTTTGGAAGCAACCCACCGAGGGGGAACGACAGGAATAAGGAAAACGAAGCGCAGAACAATTCGAGGCTTGGCTCTAGTATACGAAGCAATGGATTCGCACGATCGACGACATCAGACTATGATAGGAGGGGGAGTAATGGTAGCGTTGGATCACGCGACAGCAAACTACCTACACCGAAATTCTCCGCGTCTGCCCGGAAACGACTCTCCATGTCCGATGCGTTTGCTCTAGCTGCCAGAGAGATCGAGGACGATAGCGACGGAACTCAAGCTGTCGATGCGTCACCAAGCCCGGCGCCACGAGCCTGGCGTGAACGAAATCAAGGAGACGAGAGTCAGGTGCGGCAGCTGTTCAACCATAACCAATCTCATCTCGATACAAAAGCGCCAAGCCGACCTTTTTCGCGAGGGTCGCTCGCAGCGTCAAGGATACCCGAGGTAAAGAAATCGCCCGAGAAGACAGCATCGCCACGAGAGCGTAGCTTTTACGGAAAGTCAAGGGTAGGATTGTCGTTTGGGAATAAGAAACCTACGCCAGAGCCCAATACTCTCACCAATGGGGTCCAGGCTGGGAGCCGACCAGGAAGTGCAGCTGGGATATCTCGACCAGAAAGCGCAAGCGGAATACCACGGCCAGGCTCAAATTGGGGTGGATTGAGACAGATGCCCTCGAAAGATGACCTGACGAAACAAGGACGAATTCCAGAACTCGTCCCTGGTATAGAGGACCTATTGCCATCAATTGAGGGCGCTGATGGTCAAAATGAACCAGCCAATGCAGAGCCAGCTGAACCAGCTGAGCCAGCCAAGGCGTCCCCTGAAAAGAGTTTCGCATGGGAGGTGGATGATGACTTTACGGCTGGAGAACTACAAATATCGGATAGTCCAAGAATTCGGATGGGCGCGCGTCCCTTTGCAAACCGAATTCACTTTGACGAGGGTAGTGAGGTTGATATCAACTCGCGGACGAGGGTTGCAACTCCTGGAGCGCGCAACACCAAACTCGATGAAATATGGTCACGCGAGGTCAAGACAGGAAGCGATCTTCCTGTTGATTCATCGCGATCTCACAATACAAAGATTGACGAGATTCGGGCGCGCGAGGAACAGGTCGAACACCAAATACCTATCCCTGACCGCAATGCGCCGAGGCCAAGGAATACTAAGTTAGACGCCATTCGACAACGGGAAGTTAATGGTCTCCCTAGAAGATCAATGGCTTCGATTAGGTTGGACGAGATTCGCGAGCAAAATGCAATGAGTCGCTCACGTTCGCCAGAAGAGAATCGACCACAAACGAGCCGAGGGATGGTCCCAGAGACGAGATCCAATGCCGAAATCGAAACCCAGGAGCCGCCGACTCGGCCAAAATCTGCTTTTGAGACGGTTGGCGAGCGGATACCTGATACGCCTGTGACAATATACAAGTCACAACGAGAAAATGTAGAAACGCGACCAAAAGAGAACGGGGGTTCGAATGACGATGAAGATCGTGCGCGACCTGATTTGTCGCACAGGCGTACTGACTCCCGAGACCTGTTGCGACGCCTGGCCAGAGCTGCCAGTTCCAGTCCTGCGCCAGAAAATGAGCCGCGGCAGGTGCCCGACACTGACAAACCCGCGCCATTGCCCCTGGATACCAAAACAGACACTGCATCAACAATTCCACAACCCTCAACCAGCAATGGCTTTCGAAATCGTCAACATCGCTCAAACGACTCTGATTCAAAACTTAGTGTTGGATTTGTCGGCCTGCCTCGAAGTCGTTCCACCTCTGTTAAAAGCAAGAAATCCATGAATTCTGAGGCCGATCCTACAGCCCGCCTCGAAGCGGAGGCCAATTTATTTGCGCCTGGCGATAATCAGTCTGAGAAGGGGTCTGTCAAGGCACCTTCGGAGGCCGACTCTGAAGATGAAAAGGATGTGGAGGCGACACCTCGACCCCCGAAGCCGGATCCCCTTACTATGCCCACGCCTAAGATTACGGGCGCATACGTGGAAACGCCTGCGACGGTAAAGGTTGAGAGACTTGACCTGAAAGATAAACAAAAGCCAAAGAGGGAAGAAAGACCGTTGCGACCAAGATCTGCATCGTTCCGTGACAGGAGGACGGAGCGTTCAACGGATAGTAGCGATAGGGACACAGCATCAGACCCGGGGACGGACGACAAACCGAGCACCAAGACTTCGTCGAGTGGGCCGAGGAGGCGGCGCACTCGTTCTCTTTCACGCCGCAAAGGTACACTTAAAAACTCGGCAAGGCTTCCAACAGTCAAAGACGATCTAAAAGAACTTCAACGCACACATCACATCGAGGATTCCACTTTAGACGATCTTGAAGAAGTTATACTTGGCCGCAAAGCCCCATCTCGTGAGGTCGAGGCTCTTCTAGATAAGCTGCCCCAAGACTCATCCTTTGACGACGACTTCAGTTTGGAACTTGACACCAAACTCAACACACGCACCAACCAGATCGATCTCCAGACCAACGATAACTCCGATCTGGATCGACTCACGCGCATGAACAATACCCTCAAAAGTAGTCTTTACGGCATTCACACTGCGGCAAGGGGCATTGAACGTCTCTCTGATCAAGTCAGCACCAAGAACAAAGCCGCCGACAAAGCAGCTGAGAGCAAACCTGTCGAAGACAAATCAACGGCGTTGAAGATACCGAAAGAGGAGCCCATTGAGAAGAATCTCCTCGATACTATCAAGCCCGAGCCGGTCCCTGAAAAAATGGCTACCCTCCTCGACAACCACAGCACAGGCCCCGCCTACATCACGCACCCCGATACCAAAACAGTGTCTTACATCCAATTTCCTGTTCCACAACTTTACCACCGCAAGCCATCATTCCGCTTTACCCTTCTCGGTCTTGTTCTTTTCCTCCTCGCTTCTTGGTATGCTCTTGAGTCTGCCATGTGCGCCCAGTTCTGCCGTCCTACCCGCTGCAGCGGTACTCCCTGCGTCTGGTCCATCAACGATCCCACATTTGGCAACGCTATACCCGTGAAGCTGGACCAGTGGACCACTGGTGGCCGTGGACGTATCCTCGCCGGACAGGTTCAGGAGGAAGTCAGTGATTGGCTCGCAGACATGAAGGATGTCTTTTACGATCGCGAAATCACCGACATCGACGTCAACCGACTCTCCTTTGAACAAAAGCGTCAGCATCGTCGACGACTCCGCAAGAAGGGTCTTGTGAAACCTCGAGTTCAGACTGCAGAGCAACGAGCCAAATGGGATGCATGGCGACAAGCACGACGGGAACAAGAGCGAAAGCAGGAAGCAAGGGAAATGGGCTATGAAATCGCAGAAGATGTGGATGAAACTGTTGGAGGAGACCAGAGGGTCTGGTAATGTGTCCACTCTACGTTGATAAGAGTGTTGGCTCAGCATGTAATTAGCTCACTTGACGTTACTACGAAATAGATATCCCAAGCAGGCGTTTGAAGTCGCATTTTCGCATTCATTTAATAGTAATGACAATAGATGGTGATGATATTTTCAGGTGGTATCAACCTCTAGCCCACGTATAAAGAAGGCGGCTCTAAACCGCAATGCATTTTTCCATATCCCAACGCCATGCGCCTGCAAAACTCTGGTCTTTTAATCGTCAATACCACCCCACTCATCGTCATCCTCCTCCTCATCACCGCTACCAGCTTGGACCCATGGCAACCTCTCGTCCTCGTAGGTATCAGCGGCGCGCTCCCTCACAGGCTTGATAGGACACCTCTTCAGCGCAATAACAACATCTCCCAAGCTCTTAACAAAGGCCTCGCCCTCAGGCTGCTCCAGCGCCTGCTCGCGCTCCAACTCATCAACCCAGATATCCAGCGCATGCAGTCTAATACCTAGAGGGTTCTTTCGCAAGTCTCCTTCCTTGTCAAAGGGGAACTCGGCGAGAACACCCACAATGGCCTCGACATCACCATCCATCCAGCCGCGCTCCCTCACGAAACGAACATGCGAGGCGAAAACGCGACGGACGAGGAGAAGAAACTTTTCCAGACGGAGCACGTCGATGTCGGTCCACTGTTGGCCGAGGACGGTCCAGAAAGCGCGCAGCCAGGGAATAGCGCAGACGGGCTTGAGGGTGAAGAGGAGGTTCCCGAGGTCGGTTGCGAGACGCTGCTGGGGGAGAGGACGGTCGGTCATCCAGAGGGCGTAGAAGAGGCCTTTCCAGAGCTTCTGGGCGTCGATGTCGGAGAGGGATGAGCGGGAGGAGAGGAATGTTGTGAGGGTCTCTAGAGAAGCTGTTCGAAGTTTGCGATCTGTCAAGAGTCAGTTACACACCCCTAGAAGAAAAGAGATGGGTTGGACGAACCGCTTGAAGCGAGGTTGCGAATAAAGGGCATTTGGGATTCGTCGGCGGCCATTTTGAACAGGTTAGAGCGTCAATGGCTCTTGTAAACAGTTTTAATATTATTTGCGATTATGCCTCCGGTGAGGTAGGCTGTCAAAAAAAGAGGATGTTGTGATAGTTGGTTGGTGTTGAAGATGTAAAAGATCCGACACCTATCAAACGTTGGACAACTTTTTTTCAAGGTGAAGGGTGGGATGCCGGATCCATGTGGGGGCTTCACCGAGAACTTGGGTGGGGCCGGTTTTTCGGTCTCCATCCATTGCAAGGGACTTTTTGCGATGTCGATATGAAGTCCATGAGCTTGTAGAAATTGAACAATTGTATATACATATATATATTGAAGATTTCTTCAGCTGCGCTGTCACGCAGTTTTATACCGGCGATGGTATGTTTCTTAAGATCTCAGTCGGATATGTCCAATTCTCTTTGTTCTAGTCAGAGCTTTTACAAAATGAAGTTCGATTTACCGCCTCCATATCAACAAGAGTTTGCACATATGCTCAACAAAACAATAACGTCTAGACAAAATAATTATTATAATACAAGTAAATTCAGAATTTTAAACCAACTTCAGAGCTTTCAGCTTATTCAGCTGCATTTGGGTTCATTCATTGTCTCAGCGAATGACCCCGCGCGGGGCATCCACATCAACGTTGACCGCGCCCAAAATTTTGAGTGTCTCCATTTCGTCACTTTTCCTTCCTTCAACACCCAGCTCTGTTTAACTATCAACTCAAGAGCTCACCCCACAAACCTCCCTCCATACATTTACTAGACGAATAATACATCATGGCCGAGTCCTCTACAGCCGCTGGCGAAGCCCCCCAGGCAAACAAGCCTCCTGTCGCTATTGTCTGCGTCGGCATGGCTGGTAAGTACAGCCTTCGTCGCCGCGCATCTTCATGTCTAATTGTGTCTAGGGTCTGGAAAGACTACCTTTATGCGACGCATCAACGCTCATCTTCACCAGAACGACACTCCTCCATATGTCATTAACCTCGATCCCGCCGTATTGTCGGTGCCTTTCGAGTCCAACATCGATATCCGCGACTCGGTCAACTACGAAGAGGTCATGAAGCAATACAACCTCGGCCCCAACGGTGGAATTTTGACTTCTCTTAACCTCTTCGCTACAAAGGTCGACCAGATCGTCAACCTGCTTGAGAAGCGCGCCCAGCCCGATCCCGAGAAGCCCGATCGCAAACCCATTGATAGAATTCTTGTCGACACACCCGGACAAATCGAAGTCTTTGTCTGGTCTGCCTCTGGAACTATTCTCCTCGAGTCGCTTGCGTCTTCTTTCCCTACAGTTATCGCCTATGTCATCGATACCCCTCGAACTGCGTCTACTTCAACATTCATGTCCAACATGCTTTACGCCTGCTCTATTCTCTACAAGACCAAGCTTCCTATGATCCTGGTCTTCAACAAGACTGATGTCAAGGATGCTGAGTTTGCAAAGGAATGGATGACCGACTTTGAGGCATTCCAGGAGGCCCTACGAAAGGATGAGGAGTCAGATGAGCTGGGCGGTGCCGAGGGTGGTGGCCATGGTGGCAGTGGATACATGGGCAGTCTGCTCAACTCGATGAGTCTTATGCTGGAGGAATTCTACGCCCATCTCAGTGTTGTTGGTGTGAGTTCCCGACTGGGTACTGGTGTGGACGAGTTCTTTGAGGCTGTCGAGGAGAAGAGGGAGGAGTTCCTGCGCGACTACCTCCCCGAGCTTGAGCGAAAGAGAGCGGAGCGTGATGAACAAAAGAAGGCCACTCGTGAGAAGGAGCTGGACAAGATGATGCAGGGCATGTCAGTCGGCGGTCTACCAGTGGCCAAGGAGGAGGACGACGCCGATGTTGCCAGTGACGATGATGGCGATGACACTGATTCTGACGAGGAGATCCAGAAGCAAGGTCTTCAAGACCGGTACCAGCAAGCCATGGGAGATCAGGACGATTCGGTCATGGCGGACGCAAGTTTCGCAAAGTACCTTCACACCCAAAGGCAATGATGGAAAAAAAAGAGAAGCATATAGTGGCGTTTAGGGGTATAATCAGGATTTGCTCGGTTCACATGGTATTTGCAGGTTAGATGTTCGCAAGGCGACTTTAAGATGGGAAAATGAACAAAGAAGTAATCACGCAGACTTGTGTCTTTGTCATGCGCAAACCGTGTCGCATTGTCTATTTTTCATTTCAACGTAATTCCCAGACCCCCAAACTCCCGTCTCGATTATAATCATGATGTCCACACTATATCCCCATGCTTGAGCTCTTGCAAGGTTTTTCTTTTCGCTTTGTAATCAAAAATCGGGTATTCTCTATCGGGCCTCGAACTGAACCATGCTATTGTCGTAGTTAGTACCCAAAAGACTCGTAGATATGAAACGAGGGCTATTTACCGCTTGGTTCGCTCCTTGTAGAGAATGCGACCGGCGCAGTGAGGGCACGCGACGAGGGCGTCCTTGCCGAGGGTGACGCTGCCGCCGCAGTCGCCGCAGATGTAGGACATGACGTGGCGGACCTGGTGGTCGTCGCGGGTTCCGCCGCGCTGGCCGGTGGAGGCGGTAGGGACTTGGTATTCTTCGCGAGGCATTTTGAGGTTGTGTGGTGGTTTGTCTGGTTGGTTGATGGGGTGGTTTGGTGGTGAAGGAAAAGATTGGAGGTGCTTTGGGCGTGAGGGCGGTGATGGGAAAGTTTGGACGGCAGAATTTGGGCGGTGAGGAGGTGTTTTGGGTACGTACCTCGCTATCAATCAACCTTCACATGGATGAGATGCATCTTCAGGAACGGTCATGCAATATGCTATGACAGACTTCTGTTGAGCTTCTAACGTAGAATCTTGGATGGTTGGATTGCCATAAGTTTTACACACTGGTCTTCTCATTGATGTTCCCTTTTATTTGCTACGTCTTGTTTTGGCCTCAAGCTACTTGACCTGTTCAATCTCAACTCAATGATGTATCGTTCATGAACTCTCTGCCGAATCGCAATACTACTCTAGATCTGTCTAGCTTCATATCATCTGGTATGATCATAATGCTTCATCTGAGGTGACAGGGAATACGTCAGAGATCTAAAGTGAAGGTCCAAGAGTTAAGGTTTGAACTGCTGGAGTAGATGCTGCAGAGGCGTCCCTTTCACTGCTAAGCTTGATAGTGACGAAGTGTCGGCTTGCTTTCAACATACACCAAACCTCTCGATCGATACATAGGTATTCAACATGTCCACGTGGTTCCCTTGCCAGTTCGATCAAGAAACAAGATGGAGTTGAGTTACAGTAGCGGCAGTTTCAAGCACCCCACAGCGAGAAAATATCCACTAAATGCACTAAAATCGACCCCAGTCTCGATCTCCAATCCCTGGACTGCCCTGGTCAATCATGATTGCATCCGATCTCATCTCATCTCAACTCAACCTCGGTTCCTGAATCTCATCAAATTTCTTTCTTTCATGATCTTGCGACATCACAAACTTTGACGCCTACGATTATCTCACTCTCCAACATACTACCTATACAAGTCTCGATTCATAATCTGGCTTATCAGTTTACAGCCATGTTTGACCCTTCGGCTCCTCCCCCAACAGCAACATGCCCCTTCTGCATGATCTCTTCAGTTTATGAGCCTTTTGACCCCCTAAATCCACCACCATCAACATCCTCACTCATAAATCCCGAGCTCGTCTCACCTGCTTCATTCATTATCCTTTCAACGCCTATTCTCGTCGCCTTTCTCGACATCCTACCTCTAAGCCGAGGTCATCTTCTTCTCTGCACACGACCACATCGTCCCAAACTCAGCGATGTCACGGCTTCAGAGTCCGCTCATCTAGGTCGTTATCTTCGCGTGCTATCAAAAGCCATGGCGCGAGCAACGGGTATAGAGGATTGGAACGTGGTGCAGAACAATGGCGCCGCAGCAGCGCAGGTCGTGCCGCACATGCACTTCCATATCATCCCGCGACCGGAGATAAGAGCTAGTGGACGGTTTAGTGAGAGTTTTACTATGTTTGGAAGGGGAAAGAGGGAAGAGTTGGATGATGATGAGGCTGCTGTATTAGCGGAAGAGTTCAGACAGAGTATTGCTACTGTAATGAAGGAGGAGGAAGAAGAGGAATCTCAAAAAGAGGAAAAGGCTAAACTATGAGAGTTGAGGATCTGCATATTGTTACCTCATTGGCCCAGCATGTTCGCCAAGTCTTATTCATTTATACATCTCTGATACCCTTCATGCAAGTCTTTCTGCTATCAATATATAAGAAGTTACCCCAATTGTGCATCCTCTATCCTACTCTAAACCTTTGCTCATAGTCTCCTAAGAACACCTTTTTCGGCAGGGATCCATCACTGATGGCCTTGCCGCTCTTTGATACCATCTATCGCCGTCATCTCATCATCAGTCAGCTCCCATCCGTCCAACTCAAAGTTAGACTCGATTCTAGAGAGAGTGACACTCTTGCAAACCACTGCCCAGCCCTTCTGCATACCCCGTGGCAGTAATGCCTGCTGGGCTATCTTCTACTTCTTGGGAATGCTGAGCAAGGTCACAGGGCTAGATGGCCAGATTCCAGGCACGAATGGCCTTCTGTGTAAATGTCTCGAGAGGTGTTCCATGTCCGAAGTCGATGGCTGGCATCTAGTCCATGCGTTGAGGATGTGAGTGCCGCTTGGTGTCAGTGGGTTAATAGGGGCAACTTACTCAACTTGGGCCATGGTTAATAACATTTCGTTATAAGCTGGAATACTGTTGTTATCGAGACTGTTGGTTTCTGTTAAAGACGGACCGAGACTCGGAGTCTGCGATCAGCTTAAATAGTCGAACCAGCTCGAAGTATCGTTCGCTGCTCCATGCTTTTCTGCTTTGCCACATAACGGTGCATCCATAGGTGATCGGTCTGCTTGCTTATTGAGAACAAGGGCTCATCTACCTCGCCTGAAGTGGAGGATGACATAGCGAGCCTTCATTGGTAACCATGTTGACAAAGGTACACTTACATACCTATCCAAGGCCGCGTTACTGACCTTGGGACTCGGCAACCAGCCTCACAAAGACAGCCAAGTTCACTTCATCACAGCACATAGCATTAAGCCGAGCGGTTGTCATCGAGATGCATATCGGGAGAGAAAAAAGTCCTGTGTTACTCCTAAGTAGCCCTGACCTCCTATAGGATAAAGACACTGAACCAACATAAACCCTTCCAGTAACCAAACCATTTACTGTAGAACGGACAACAACTCCACCCAAACCCATTAACCATAGTCCGTCCTTGACATAAATCTAACCCTCCCAATCCGAAAGATACCTGTTTTTGTACTTTTCTAGTCTTTTTTGTTTAAACTCGCCATTTTTTTGTGTTTGTTCCTTATTCGCCATCATATATATCCATCATACGCCCCAATCCTTATACCCCCTTTTCCAGTAACACACTCCTGTTTATATCGAAGATACATCATCTAAACTAAAACTCTCCTGCCATCGGGAGCAATTCTTCCTCGTAGCTCCCGTCTCTCCCTCTCAAGTCTCGAGGTCTGCTTCTCCAACGCACGAATTCTTTCGCGCGCAAGATCAAGCACCTCGGCTTTACTCACCCGTCGATCGTTGGCGATGCCGCCTTCTGTACCTGGTGGAGGCAGAACAGCGAGCAGACGCTCAAAGTGAGTGTTCAGACGCTTGCGGTATTGCTGCTCAACCTGGTTGTGAGCAGCCCGCGCCTTGACTTCCTCGGACGTCTCGCTGGGATGTCGAGGCTGGGCAGCTGCGACGCCGCGCTTCTTAGGAGCACGAGAAGCGGTGCGAAGCTGCGTTGGGTTACGCTTGGGGGCGTCTTTACCCTTTGTTTTTGTTATCTTGTTTGCCGTGGAACGCTTGCGCTTCTTGCTCGCGGGCTCCGACGAGGAGTCGTCATAGTCGTCATCATCCTGGTTATCTTCTTCCTCTGGCGAAGACGAGGCGGCTGAAAGGTCGTCTGGCATGGGCGGCGTAGGGAGGAAGGTCGCCGCTGGGGAGACGTGAGCGGGCCATACAGGGCCGAGGGATGGACTGGCAGAGGACAGGTCGTAGCCTTCGGAGAAGGTGGATGAGGTACGGTGAGGCGGATGGACGGGGAATTGTCCAGGCGTTGTAGGATGGATGGCATAGTTGGAGAAGTCTCCGAAGGAGCGATCAAGGTAGGCAAGGTCTGTCAAGGGGGAAGGGAAGACGGTGTTATCGAGACTAGGCGTCTCTGGAGACTGAAGAGGGTTCTGCTGTTGACACTTTGGTTAGATATGTCTCTCTTGAGTTGAGCTGGGTAGTAAGAGGGTGAACTCACTGTAGAAGCCTCGTATGGAGCGTCCAGGCCGGAGAAGGGCATGGTAGTAGTATCAATGCCGTTCATCCAATCGTCGGGCATGCGTCCGAAGCGCGCAGCTCCGTCTCCGTCGCCGGAGGTCTCGAGGAAGTTTGAGCTCATCATCATGGCTTTTGTTTAACGGCTATCCGCAAATACTAGAACTAGCACGAGGTTGTCCTTGAACCCCGTCATCACGGAAGGGGATTTTCTGGCACAACGATTCCCGAAGAGATTTTCTCGGTTTTCTTCTCCCTATGCTGATCTGTAGTATAAGAGATGTAAAAAGATAGGTATAAAGAAGGGGGGTTCTTGTTATAGGCAGTTAAGAAGGCGGCAGACTCGTAGTCTCGAGGCTGGTCGGTTGTCTTTTGCTGTCGACAAGCCACAAGCCATAACGTAGCTACTCTGTTTCTCTTGTTGTATGTGTTGTGCGGTTTCTTCCTGCTTCTTCTCCTTCGTCTTTGAGGTTCTGCTGTTTACTCGTTCTTGGGGGAAGTAAAGGACGGAAGACCCGGGGTTTACAGAGCAGGTTCACAACTTGAGACTTGGGGCTGAAGGACGTCCCCTTTATATACTACGTTTTTATTTTTTTCTCATAGGACCCAGCACCCGGTGCCCAAATTGAAGCGCCAAGGATAAGTACGGTATTACTCGAAACTACCACCACCTCCATGCATAACAAGATCCAACGACTCGTGTAGCAAAGAAAAAAACAAGCCTGGCCTGGCCTGGCGGGGGGTGGGAGGGTGCCAAAGTAAGAAAAGAGAGAAAGAAGCCCGGGCCCAACAACAGATTCGATTACGACACCTGCAACTGGAACTGCAAGAAGTAAGAGCCGTACAATAAGAGAACACACGGACTGTGAGGCCGTGACCGGAGAAGACGGGACCTGAAGATTGAGCATGGATAAGGGGACATGGAACATGGAATGGACCAATGTGATGCATCACAAGTTGGGAAAGTTATCCTTCGCTTAATGGGAAGAGGGCCACAGGCACAGACATGACATGAGGTCAAGGAGCTGGTACTGTATGGTGTTGAATTCCGCCATGGCCAATACAAATTGTGACAACTTACACGCCTGCCGAGTCTTCACCAATGGCCAAGAGCCAGCTGGGCTTGGCACCTGTCAAGGATGGGCATTCTGTTAGTAAATCCGGGCCCTTGGCTACCTAATAGCCACGTAAGAGCAACTGTCTGAGGTTTGTTAAGTCCGGATAGGAATTGTGTTCTATGTAACAAACCCAGGATATAAAGATACTATCATTAAGAATCAGCCACTCCCCAAGACGAAAAAGAGTATAATCAACCCCAGACTCCAAGTCATGTAGTCTCCTTAAACCCCGAAAAAGAAGCATGTACAGGATCAAAAAAAACTTGGGGTGGCATGAGTTTATCCCCAGAGCTAACGACACTCAGTGGATCCTCCCCCCTGCAAGATGGGGTATCGTTGACTAACCTCAATCTCGTTTGCCTTGGAAGAGGCCGTGGGGAGTGAAGCTCGAGTTACAGAAGAGGGTTCCTACTGTACTGTAAGTATTGCCGAGGCATGCAGATCGACGATGTGGAAAAAGGCCATGTTTAGAATTACTTTGCGCCCTGTGGTTTTTTGAAGCGGGCTGGGGGGTCACGAGGGCTTGTTCTCTTTTTTTCATGGGGGGGGGCCATAGCCATAGCCACGTCTTTCTTGTTGGTTGACTCTCTCTTTCTGAGTAATGGGAATAAAGAGTGGGATTTGTGTGTCACGATGTAGCATTATGGCATCACTGAGAAATTATTCAAAACTTTATTTTCAGTCAGAATATTGTTGTGATAGTTCTACAGATCCTGCTGTCAAGGCTTGGCTTCTGCCAGATGACCGCGTGGTAAGGAACATTGACATTGGCGTGCATCAGATCAGACCACCCTGCAACGGCTTTGGCTTGACCTTGCCTGTCGTCCTTTTAGTTTCCAGAAGGCAAAAGAATCCGGGGTAAAGGAGTAACCTCCGTCTTCTGTCACTGGGTGGTGTTGGCTTGGCTTTCATACAGACCATCATCAGAGGAGGTATCTCCATTGCAGTCCTACAGAGTCCTATACCCTAGACTCTTATTGAGACTTGAATGTTGGAGTGACATTACCTTCTCAGTTCAGATGAAGTGACTACTGTATCTCAACATCATACTTTCTCTTCAAACTGCTGTATCATGGTCACCATCTTCATCCAGAGTTCGTCCCTTTCTATCTGGGGGAAAACACCAAACAGATACGTCCTCTACGACAACACCCCCTTTCCCCTTCAACCCCAAGAATAAACATCATGACCCTCAGCCAAACCCTCAACCTTCCCCTTCAGCCCTACCCGTTGCGGAGTCACGAAAACCATGAACCAATAACAACACCACGGGCAGGGGTTTTGTCCTGCGCGCTTTTTTCATGACATCCTATTTTCGTGTCTTTCCCCCAGATAGATTCTCCCTCAAAGGCTTGTTTCTGTTAAACTATTGACGTACCTTCAACAACGTGGTTTCGGTTGATCGGTAAGTGGACACTGCGCGCGGGTAGATCAAGATCACGATAAAGATCTGCCTTGGCTAGATCTTGTTGCGTTCCGTATTATGCCGTATTGCACGTGCAGAGTTGACTGATTTGCTAGGAAAGGGGATATACATATAGGGGTGAAATGCATGACAGATCCCCTTTGATGGACGAGTTGCTGTTGACTTTACCACTACACCACAACAAACAACTCACCCTTCACACAACACGATGATGACGACACCTCACTCAGTCACCAAAACATTATCGAAGAAAGAATCTGGAATCTTGATATGATATAAAGGGAACGAATTGCTATACGACAAAACAAGCTGCCTCTTCGGTATTACTCGTCGCCACCAGCCGTGACCGTCTTGGCCTCCGGAGTCTCGGTAGCAGCAGGCGCCTCAGTAGCCTTGACACCCTCCTTAGCTGGAGCAGAGACATCGGCAGTCTCTTCGTCGCCCTCGGCGTCCTCCTCGTCCTCCTCTTCGAGTTCGGCACCAGCTTCGTGGTCGCTCTCCTCGTCTACATCCTCTTCCTCGTCCTCATCGGCGTCGCCATTGGCTTCTTGGGCGTCCGCCTCGGCCGTCTTGCGCTTCTTCACCGGAGGTTCGGCTAGATAATGTGGTCAGCATACGTTTCGTTCAAGTTTGACCACTTGGGACTCGGTCAAGATTGCATAGATGGATTGGGGGTGATGTAATGCATGAGTGTTGATGATGTATTGACACCTGCCCATCGACATCATTGAGAACTTACCCTTTGCATCAGCTTCTTCGTCCTCCTCGGCATCCTCGGAATCCTCGTCCTCTTCACTCTGTTCTTCCTCGTCTGCGGTCGAGACATACCTATTCACATGCTGTCAGCCAAATGTCATTGCGACAATGTACAATCATGAACAAAACACTGAGTCGACATCGCAGGAAGCAAGTGTGTATTGATATGGAAGGCCAAATGCAATGCGATTGGAAGTCATCGCGTATGAATGAGTGCGATCGCGTTGAATGGCAGCGCGTTGAGGCGCATCTCATTGCATGGCATGCGACATCAAATGCACGCGCGCATACTTGGGAGGCTGCACAACGAATGGCGCCAGCCGCGCAACCAAACAAACATGCGATTGGGCGATTGGAGACATCCGCGAATAAAATCACAGAAAACAACATGCGAGAGAAAAGCAAATGGAACTTACTCTTCCTCCTCCTCACCATCATCGTCTTCAGGGAGGGAAACAAGCTCCTCCTCCTCTTCGTCTTGCTTTCTCTTGCGGGACATGGTGGATACTGAGCTTGGTGGTGTAATGGAGTCTTGGGAATGCGATTGGTAAGTTTAGAGGAACAAGACGCTTCTCTCAGGGGATGAGAGAGGGTTTTAAAGGTCGGACAAGGTAGTGTACAGCACGAGATAGAGAGCTAGACAAAGCAAAACAGGAACAGAATAGAGGAGAGGAGAGAGAGGGAAGCAAAGCAGGGGGAGTGGGAACGGGTAGAGAGGGTGGGAGAGACTGCGCGTGAGGAGCTGGAGCTGGAGGGCGACAGTAACAGTGACTGTGAAGGCGATAGACAGCCTGAGTACTTGTGTGAGCTGGTAATTCAGCCAATTGCGGATGCCGTAGTCATCCCATCACTGGATACACTCCATGACTGTTATAGTATGGACATGGACATCACTAACAGAACTCAAGTAACGGATACATGGGAATGCAAGGAAGCTCTGCGACAAGTCGAGGTACAGTCCCACGAGCTTGAGATCTAAGGATGTATTGGGTGGCCCAGCTTCTTGGTGTGGACAAGGCACAAGCTACCCGGAGGTAAGCTGCAAGGCATGGCATTGCAAGGTAAGGTAAGGCAGGTCAGGTCAACAAGCTCCCGTTTGCGAACCGCCAGCCTCCAGACTTCCAGGTCAGGTCAGTCGATCAGGGCGACAGTCAAAGCCAAAGAGAGAAAGGACGCGCAATGGACCTGAAGTGGTTACTGTCCAATCAGTATTCTGACTAAAGGAATAGGTACCCGGAAAGCATCGAAGTGATCTTTGACTTTGGGTTTTTACCTTTCCCGGCTTTGCTCATCGAGGTACGCCGCGGGAAGAAGAACAGGGTAGAGAACAATAGAGAAGGGAATAGAGAGCGGGGAAGATAGCCCAGGCCTGGCATACAGTAGGCACACTGGGACAGTACAGAGAGGGTAGAGTGAGAACGCGGGCACTGGAAGTGGAAGTGGCTGGGCGAACAGCTGCTCCCCGTATCCGATTGTACGTGACGTAGGACTCTCACTTGTAGCTCAGAGCCGGATGGAAGTGTCTCGGACTCTCAAGAAATCACCGGAAGCTGGGATCTTTTGTCTACCATCACTGCTTTCTTGGACAGTGGCCGTTCATCCGATGAGCTGCAGCATCAATTGCGCCAATTGTTAATGATAGATGATACCCTCCATCTGTAAGACGATACGACTTCCTTCTTATCAGCATTCTTTTGAAACAAGGACGAACGGAGCTGCAGACAGCTCTGTAACATGTCACTTCAACTTCCCCAAGAAACAGGAAGCTCGGGCCTCTCTTTCAATTAAACCGGAAGCTGAACCTGGAACGGAAGACGGGTCAAGTTTCTCCGGTGTTTGTTGTTTGCTTCAAGGATGATGGAAGTGAGACGAGAAGTGCCCCCTTCTCTTGGCCGAACCGAAGCCGGAGATTGGGTGATCCGATCTCGTTGACCAACCCAACACAGTTCAGTTCAGGACTGGCGTCATCGATGCGTGGTGATGTGATTGTGAGCATGAGAGGGGAAGAGAGGAGAGGGAAGCTTGGAGCTCAAGCTCCGGTCACGTGGTTGAGAGTCAACGGGTATAGGGTAGGATTGACACGAGGGATGAACTGGAAAGTCAAACAAGACAGATGATGTTACTTTTTGGTTATCAATCTTTGTTTTTGTTGATTGATTACTTTCGTACATTATTTACTCAACTGACGCGTGCTTCAACGCCACTCAACTGCGTGTTTCTTGCCGGCGGCCCTCTGAGACCTCGAGCCATGTGGTAAATTCCACCGTCTTCGCTGGCTGGACGACGACAAGTAACAATCCTGACATCGCCCAAAGAAGCATATTAAAATTGATCAATGCAACAAACAAAATAAAGGGCAAGAAAGAGACACCCGGGAGACAGGAACACGGACGGTCTTGGACGTGTGTCTTATTTCTCCCTGCTTTGCTTCCCGTCGTTCTGGTCGCCCTTGATTTGACGCACTTGACTAACAAAGTTCAGTACAGAATTGCATTGAACAAAACATACCCAGTCGTCATAGAGACGTCAACAGAAATGAAGCATCGTAGCTCTTCCAAATCACAGGACATTGGTCATGCAATTTATCCGCGGATTCGTATAGTTTGCCGACCTCAATACCGAACGAGCGGGAATGTCTATCTGAAGGCTTGCAATGGTGATACATCCAAGCCACCACCAACGATCCTCCCAATCTCATCGGTGGAAGTGAGCTCAAAAAGACCCTTCGTCCGCAATTACCTCTGATGAAACAGGCGCTGCTGAGCGATTTGTTTGACCTGGCTGGAGCTGATATCGAAAGACCCTGTCTGTCGGCAACGACCCTTTACAAAGCCAACTCGAGTCTAGTCTCCTCTCAGCTGTGCTCACAGCCAAGCCGGGAACCGTTACTCGAATTGCGCGATGGTTTTGGGCTGAATCTTGGAAAAGAGATGATGGATTGCTAGCTTGGAGCGGAACGGACGTGCCCTCAATGCCTCGGTCGCGAGCTATATCACGCGTAGCAATGCTTTGTTTGGATTCGGATACAAACAAAAATGTCACTTCTCCCTGGACGACGGTTAATGACGACGGGGTCTATATCATGACCCGGCGGTTCGGAGTGGGCATAACTAAGATGAACACCTACCGAGATGAGTTTAGGGACCCATGGATCTTAGAAACATGCATATAATATGTGCAGTTAAGTACCACTAGTCTCACATGCTATTAACGCATGTCTCTGGGCAGGAATGTGAAAGCCGATATCACCAATTCTCTCTAATTACTGTACCCATTTGAATCCTTCTTCCTCATCAAGACGTAACAGTTACGAGTTCACATGTCTAAGCCTCGCGATCCTGTAATCGACGCTCTCCCGCGGATTGTCGTAAGCATCATCTCCCATTGCTCTACGGTATTGGGGCGGTCGGCAGGTAAGCCTCCTTCGCCTACGCACTTGTCAACGAATGCCTCGTGCTTGACAGGCTTTCCAAGGGGTCATCCACCTCATGGCAGGGTTTCCACCAAAAAGCGGGGGAGAGACAAGGCTAACTTGTTCTTCACCAAGTTTCCAGAAAAGACACAAGCTGGCTCCTTGCTTGACTTATTATTTCCGATCTTATGGGATGAGCTACCTAACCTAGACAATAATGTTTGCTTCTTTAAGTTTTTAGTCTTTTACTCTCACTTAGCTGCGGAGCAAATGAGATTAAACGTTGAGTAGCTTGTGATCCCGTGTGAATGGTTGCTTCTCATGTACACTAAAGCACAACGATGGAGTTTGTAGATGTTGAGTTTTTTCCTTTTCGTCTGTGTAGCGCTGTGAGGTCACTCTTCTTTCCCCTGACTGTCATCAAGTGGAGAGTTTGCGAAGAATTTACCGAACCATTCAAGGCATAGAAACTTACACCGTTGTTGAAATGACCACGGAGAACCGGAGCGAGTTGACGGTTACATAATCCCTGCGTGTCATCTCGATTCTCTGTAGATCACCAGAATTCGAAGTTCACCAGAAGCTTTTCACCGGAACAACGGGCAAGGATGTCGTATCCTGCCCTGCCTGGTTGATCGTCCCTTTCCCACTCCGCATAAAATCGTATTTGAATCGCTGGGACAAACATGTGCGAAGATCGCGTGCAAATCGAGATTGTGAAGACGCTATGTACATGTACGCACCCATTCACGGTAGATGATATTGCGATGCGTCAGCGACGCTATGCAACATAACGCGGCCCCGAGTATTTGGGTCTATGTACATGGACTCGGAGCACTAATAGCTTAGCTCTTAAGTTTGCTGGGAACATGGATTAAAATATGGATAATGAATGTTTTTTTATTTGTGCCTTGGAAAGTTTGCCGGTGCACGTCTCTCCTGTTCATCGACGTAATTTATTCAGCTGAACGGAAAATATGGCCTGAAATGTTTTCATTAATTTCCTAATGTTTATTTAATGGCATGGGTTGATTGAGGGGGGAGAGGATAAATGGAAAAAGAAAAGAGCAAAAACCAGGGTTGCAGTCATGTCCCTGCAGGTACAGCAGCCACAGTAAGATCCAGGAACGAAATGTATCTCATTGGTTGACATCTCTCAAATCCTCCACTCTCAACCTGTCTCTTGACGCCATCAAAGTGGTCGACTTCTGCAGTGCCTGGAGAGCGCTGTGGTTCGGTTGCAGAACAAGTCTAGCAGAGCCTTTTTCTCCCACTCACTACACCACACTAGCAAAAGGGAGATGACTACCCGATGTGGGTAGAGAGACGCCAGTCGGGCAGCCAGCGCCAGTCCGCGGTGCCGCTTGTATTCTTTTGGGAAACGTTAACGTTGACGGGAGGAACCCGTAGAGACGGTGCAGCGCCTTTTGACCTTTTGGGTGAGTTGGTCGGGCCCCCTTTGCCGGACCATGGAGCATAGGCTGGAGCTACTAATTAGCGAGAAAGCTGGACTGACGAACGGTGGTTTTGGTTTCTAAACCCTCAGACATTGCTACGCGAATGGGGAATGTTATTTTTCTCCTTCTTTTGGCGAGGACCACTTTCGTCTAGTGGTGGCATTGTAACACATGGCACAGCTCGTTGAAACGCATATGACTGTGATATGATGCGATGGAAAGAATCATCCGTATTGGCGTGAGGGGCAGGTTTAATTTGCTTCCCATATTCGAGAGGGGAAGGTCCTGTAGAGTCCAATGAGGCTCGGTTGAATGAGACGAACCAAAGGGATGATAGATCTGTTGACTGGATGATCTGAACTAACAGGATGCCTTTAGCCTTTAGGCATTGCAATTACCTGTATATGCCGTCAATCATCATCATATGTAATGTGCAGAGTCTGAGAGTCTGCTGTAGATGAGATTAGGTATTCGATCTAGGGACAGCTGCTAGGTTTAGGACGCCCGGAATAATTGGTCCAAGGTCTAAACTTGATTGGAGTGACTAAACTATTTTGTCTCCTTTGCCCTCCAGCTGCAAGAAGTGATAGTGATATTTTAGACACTTGGTAGATCTTTTGCCCTTTCGCGAGATTCATCACAGACACTAGGAATAGACCTGTCTCTCGGTCTCGAAGCGTTGGTTCCCGTACAGTTGGCTAAGACTGTTCTATCTGGAGACTCGTGTCCCTCCCTTGTTCTAAACATCCATCCGTCCTTGGCTTTCACAGGCTGCCATCGTGTAAGGCACAGTTAGCCTTTTTGTTGAACCCCTGTTTTTTCTCGTCAAGATCGCAACACCACGGGATAAGCATATTCTGGACGATGGGCTATCCGCCACCGCATTCACCTACGCCATCTCAATCCAAATCCACGATACCTGTCTAAATCTAGAATGTGCATGTGTCTCTTGTCACTTTCCTATTAAACCATACACCTGGGTCATAGCATTATCCTGGTTCGTTATTCCTAGACCCCCCGCCATAGAGGCCTACTTGGTGTTGGTGTCGACTGACTCAACTGGCCCCTCTGAACCAGCAATTTAGCGTCCAAAAAGAGCCTTCACCAGCTGAAAAGGGCCCAGCAGTGTTGCTTCCCCGGGGTGGCTATTCGGCCAATGATATTATGGGAGTTCGTCTGGTAGTTCTGCTTGGTGGTCCTTTAGGTCGGCTGGTTTTTCTTTGCAGTCCACTGTAGCTGGAGATTTCGTGAAAGACGGGTAACAAACAGCCATACGGAAAAGACGCCGCCCGCTGCGACGTTGAAAGCCACGAGGCGCACCAACACCAGAGGCACTGTAACGGTTACACATATTGGCAGGCCTCCTCTGTATGCCCCCCGTATCTAGACGGACCTGAATTGTGCCATCTTTTTTTGTCATGTTAGTGAATTTGCCTGCCCCCTTTGGAATGAACCTGTAACGTAGAACATCGTGTTTTTCTTCTTTTTGACGTGCTTTCACGGGTTACTCGTAATCAAGTATTGGTCTTGGTTGTTGTCTTGGCTGAGTCTCGTTTCTTCTTCTCCCCGCGCCACCTGCAACAGTTCCAGTTCACATGGTTCTTGTCGCTCTCCAGTCGCTCTCCCTTGTCTCATTTCTTAGTCCCTGAGGTGGGATCACTTCCGTCCGGGCTGTCCACTGCGTCCAAAAGACTTTTTTTTCTTCACTCCTCGCTGTCGAAACGAGCTTCAACATCAACACAAACTACAGACGTATCAAAGCTCAAGCTTCCCTCTTTTAGCTTGTCAACTTCCAAGTTTGTGATCGATTACAACTCCGATCCATCGGTTCTATCACTCATTTGGGATGCATCTCGTCTCCCTGTAGAGGCGGATTCATATTACAGCGGCGCCCGAGCTCCCCTGTAGCTGGACCTGTAGCCCTGGTCCTCTGTACTGTACTTGGTGGTAAGCGACAGTACGGTAAGGTTACCCCCGGCGCTTTTCTGGCCTGGCCTGGGCTCCAACTGCGAGAACATCCTGGTCATTGAAATTCGTTCTACCCGCTCTGCCAATCCGGCTTCCCCGTCCCAGTCCCAGTTCCCAGTCAAAGAGTCAACGCTTTCGCGCAGGGTGCTTCTTTGCGTAGGTGCTGCGAACCTTTCTACTTTCTACTTTCCAAAGCACCGAGCACAAGCACGGCTGAAGGTGTTGATTGCATTATTCTTCTAATCGACTATCGCACGCCGGCTGGGTCAGGTTGTCTTGTTCTTGTCTGAGACGAGATTCGGCGTCAATTCTTCAACCGTGGGGTCTCGACTGTGCCCCATCATTTTCCATTTCCACTGGAACTATACCTCTGGAACCATCCCACACCGGAACGCATTCTCGAGACCGACTATTCTCGCTTGTCTTCTTCTACACCGACCGACTTCCGACCGACTCCTTTGGTTAGATAGCCTTTGCTTTTTGACTGAAACGAAGCGACTTCTTTCTTTTTTTCCTTCGTTGTGTTGTGTAGCTGGTTTGTCGACAACTCGAAACAATACTCGGCCCCCTCGATCACGATCCGCCGATCCTTCCAATCCAATCGTATCGAAACACTACATTCGCTCTGGTTCGACTTGTGCCAAAATTCCAGTCGCAAATTCAATCTTCTATTCTAGATCCGACAGCGATGGCCAAGAGCTGTTGCTACAATTTGTCAAATCCAACCCGTTCATTTCAACCTCTTTGTGCTGCTCCAGTTCCATCAGGAAGGAGGCAGAGTGAAGTGACTAATTGAACATCACGCAACGAAACGACGACAACGAACCCTTGATACCCACTGATTCAGAACCAAAACTTTCATTTTGCCAGCGGCCATAATCCTGCCCGCTGGGCGACCAAAGTTTTTGCCAGCCTCTGGCGCCCAGCAGCAGTCAATCAAATCGAAACGAACCGAGTTCTTCGACCCTCAAGTGTGCAGCACACCATGGCACCCCTCGCCATCTCTGTACCCGACGCTCCGGGCTCGCCAAATGCAGCCCGAACAAAATTTGCCTTTTATGGTAATCGACAACGAGACAGCGAGAACAGCCTCATGCCCGGTACTTCGAGTGAGGCTTCGCCTTATGCCTCACCCATGACTTCACCAATGATGTCTCCGTTAGCATCGCCCCGTGTGCAGCTCAAGCCATTTGGCGCCGCCTACCGCCATACTCGTCAACCTTCGGACGAGTCTTTGTCACATTTACCTCCTCTGCCGATTTCGCCAAGATGGGACTCCATGTCCAACCCTTCAAAATTCATGCTCGGACAATCAATATCGCAACGTGCAGCATCTCCGTTCGACTCTCCCCACTCTCCATCTCCTCTAAGTTACGACACTGCAGCAAGCACTCCTGTTGACTCCCGAAACACATCTCCGACATTTCTGACATCCAAATCGTCACTGGCTGACCTTCGCGCCTACGACTCCCTGCCACCCGCCGTGGAGAACTTCTCGCGGCCGCGGAAGCAAAGTATCCGCCAGCCAATCGCAGACGCGACTAAGCCACGACTAGCCCACAACGCTTCAGGGACCGCTACCTCCAACCCCGGTCTCAATCCCGCCGACCAGTATTTGGAGCTCGTTACTTCTTCTCAACATCCCCTTTGGCCTCCTCAACGTCCTCGTGGTCCTTCAGTTTCTTCTTGTCAATCTTCTTCAACTTATCAATCTGTAATTTCTCCTCCACCTCCCAACGACTTTTATGACCCAAGAGCGCCTCGTGCTCGGACGGCTACTGGTGCGACATCATCAGCAGCACGGCCTCCTTTAAGCTACTCCAACGGAGGCTCTGCCTCACCAAGCCCTGTCATCGCCCCGTGGATGAGTGGTGAAGAATTTCGCTCGAGCTATCGCTCTCAGTATACAGATATAACTGCGCCCGGCACTGCCGTTACCGAGCGAAGCAGTGTTCTCACAAAGGACAGCTCTGTTACTTCATTATACCCTGGTCCGGAAAGCGCAGAGCAAGAAGCCAACTCTAACAACGAACCCGACGCTGATCACGACGAGCCGAGTCTTGATGATGTTATGGGCATGTACGAGCGAGGCTTCGACGACGACGACGAAGAGGTGAATTACCAAAACACCACTACAAACAAGCGACCAGTATCATCGCAATCCGATATGGGTCAACGACGAAGCATTCAGGATGATGAGGATGATGAGGATTTCCCACAAAGAGAGGTCCAGGAATCCACTTCAACACTCGACATGGAAATTCGAATGTCCAAGATGATCTTTACATCACCAGCCTTTACATCATCCGTACCTCACATCGCTGAAAAGCATGTGGTGGAAAACTACAGCAGCCCCGAGCTCCCCGAAAAACGAGACTCGGCCAAGTCATTAGACTCAGAGCCCTCCGTTAAATCACATAAACCTCTCTCCATTGCCGAGCCTGGCTCTGCGCGCTCAGAAACATTTGCTGTACCTCTTTCACCACCTGGATCTACCCTGGCACCCGTATTTGAACCCACCAACCGACCCGAAACCCCAGAGTCGAGGGTCAACTCTGAATACGCGTCAGAGCCAGTGCTCGAACCTACGCCCGAACCTGTGTCTGAACCCACACCAGCCCCCAAGGCCGAGCTCAAGCCTGAGCCAGTCTCAACGCCTCCTCCAGTTGCCATTCCCGAGCCCGTGGAGCCCGAGGACCCTGGCTCTCGTGACCGATATGGTTTCAAGAAGGAGAACCAATATGTGACGCGACAGCAATACGATAATTGGAATGCAGGATACACTGAGTACTTGGCACGTCGAAAGAAGAAGTGGAATGCCTACCTCAAGGACAATGCTCTGATGACGGACCACCCTAACCGATTTCCTGCTCCCAATGCAAAGACGAAACGATTTGTTCGCAAGGGCATTCCTCCAGAATGGCGCGGCGCAGCTTGGTTTTACTATGCTGGTGGACCAGCTATTCTGGCCAAGCACTCGGGTCTCTACGATAAGCTAACAACTAAACGAGCTAAGGACGTCGACGCTGAAGCTATCGAGCGAGATCTGCACCGCACATTCCCTGACAACATTAAGTTTAAGCCTCCAGGCGGCATGGAGACAACGTCAAGCAGCAGCGCCAGAGAAAGCCAGTCGACAATGACGGATTCCACTCGCAGCTCTAGCCCAGCTCCCCCGAATGTTGAGGGAGAGACACCAGTCATTACTTCCCTCCGCCGTGTGCTTCACGCTTTCGCTGTGTATAACCCTCGCATTGGTTATTGCCAAAGCTTGAACTTCTTGGCTGGTCTTCTGCTGCTCTTTGTTGATACCGAGGAGCAGTGCTTTTGGCTACTGAACGTTATTACACGTATCTATCTTCCTGGCACCCACGAGATGAGTCTTGAGGGTTCCAAGGTTGACTTGGGAGTGCTCATGACTGAGATGCGCACTTCTATGCCTGCTGTCTGGGATAAGGTTGGTGGAGAGCTTGAGGCTGATCCCAACTCTCGACCTTCTACAAGCAAGTCAATTCGCCTTACTCGTTCGCGCCGCAAGGAACTCGCACGAATGTCAACACCTACAGACAGACTTCCACCAATTACGCTTTGCATGACGGCATGGTTCATGAGTTGCTTCATTGGAACACTACCTATCGAAACTACCCTCCGCGTATGGGATGTTTTCTTCTATGAAGGATCTAAGACTCTTTTCCGCATTGCATTGGCCATCTTCAAGCAAGGCGAGAGTGAGATTCGAGCCGTCGCCGATCCCATGGAAATGTTTGGCGTGGTGCAATCAATGCCCCGCCGCCTGATCGATGCCAACGCCCTTATGGAGGCCTGCTTCAAGAGGCGGAATGGCTTCGGGCATCTAAGTCAGGTTCAGATTGACGAGAAACGCCAACAACGTCGAGCCAAGGCACAATTGGATAGAGTCCGCCAAGGCAAGACCTGGAACAACTAAGAAATTAAACGTCTTAGCCAAGTTCAACAACATACCTTACTACATCTCATCTCTATACACCCACAACACTCCTTCAACATCTCATTTTCTATCAGCTTCTTTCTCATTTCGGCACACCCCGGCACACGCCAACATGGTCGTGGAAGCCGCCGACACTCATCATGGAACGGCGTTTCAATGGAAGGCATGTCTCTTTATCGATTTAGCCCGCATTGTGTCTGCATTTTTCTCCTTTATTCTCTTTCAACTCGAACTTTTCTTCTTTCATTTTCATTTTTCTTTATTCTTCAGCTGCCTCTAACACAGGGGAGTTGTTTGTTTACTATGTATGTACGTCAAGCAGCGGGGAGGGAACAGCGTTGGTACGGTTGGAATGTACAGGATGGAATGGTACCCAAAAAGGAACATTGTTTTACTTAATGACGATGGTTTACGGCTGCATTGCGATAAGACAAAAACGCACCACCACGCCCCCAAAAGCACTTGGTATGAACTGCTACACAAGGGACATGGCAAGGTTGTAAGGACTGGCAAAAGGTCCTGGTGGTGCTTGCTTTTCATATAGAAGGGGGAGGGAAAATTACGTACGAACTGGCTAAAACCGTCGAGGAGTAGATTTGGGGGATACTTTTGATACCCTAATGGAATGAAAGATAATTACACGACGGTCAAACGCGTACTGCCTGCATGTGATAAAATGTTTCACGTTTAACACCCTAATATCTATGTACTTTCGTTTATTTCATAAGCTTGGCTAAAAGCCTGAGAGCTCAATACCAAGGATACATAGCCATACGAGATGAAAGTGCCCTCATGGCCATACCCCTTATGGGTGTTCAAGTTGGCTGTTACCTTTGCTTTGATCCATTCCTCGTTCCCCATCTTCTCCAGATCCACCTTCAAGATGTTTTAGTTTGTGTCAAGCTTTTCAACCATAAACCAGGAGCTGTCCTCATGCAGCAAGTTGCCCTCAATCCCAATAGGCTTTACCTAGACGTTGGGAGGGAAAGTAGGTGGGCCCATGGCGTGTTTTTCGACTTCCTTCTTAGCTGCTTGATCAAAAGCAGGACGATCGTTCTGGTACTGCTGCGCAATGCGGTCTTCGAGAGGGCTATCAAGCTGGGGCTCTTCAAGGAGGTTGCGAAGAGCCTCCAGCACAGCGTAGAGCTTCGTGCTGGGCTTCCAGGCGTCTGGCTTGAGGAGACCCAAGCAGATGTTGCCGAGATTGTCGTTTGTTATGTTGGGGTGGTAGATACGGGTGACGAACTTGACGACCGGGGGCTTGAAGGGGTAGTCGGTGGGAAGGGTGAGGAGGATGCCGAATTTGCCTGGGTGGTAGACGGTCGAAGGGGGCGCCGACAGGGTGACGTGCCAGGTGTGGATGGACTCGTTGGGAGGTAGAGACACGGAGAAGCCCTCAGGGGGTTCTTGGGAAATTTCGGCGAATTCCTGAGATTGTGTTAAATGAGGCACAAGACAAGCCAGAATGGGAAGGATTAGACGTACCTTGGTGATGCGCTTGGCCATTGTGAAGGTGGTGTAGCTGAGCTATGTATGAATGGGGAATATGGATGACGACTCTAATCCTTTCCTCCTGGTATATCCAGTACTGTTGTACTCAGTAAGGTATCGTGATGAATTGACAGACAATAGATTGATGGGAAGAAGATGTGCGGGTTTGATGTCAGATGTATGTTATTGAAAGTTGGAGCTGGAGAAAGGGTGGAGGGAATGACGATAGTGGGGTACCGCTGGAGCATAAAGGAAGCTGCGACTCTGCTGCCTGTAACAGATAAACTGCCAACCTCCATAGCGGAAAGCAGCATGCTGGAGTGGATTATGAAGATTGTGATTCACTTATTGGTATTCAGGGCCTGGCTGTTCAAAGTATCAGTGATTAAATTACCTGCGCAGATTCTATGAAAGGCTTACTGCAGTCTTATTCCTCTATTCTAAACTTGGAGCATGTATCACAACAGCTTGTGTGGGGCATGTAGGATGAAACAACAAGAAACAGCAAGCAATCTATTTGAAGTGGGCCAAGCAAGACTGCGTCTGCCCGTTCAACATTAAAATGTAGAGGGTTAAAGAAATTATATCTTACAACGTCTAGAGCAACGTCAATCGTTGAAAGATCGGTAGTTTTTGGACAACAAAGTCAATGACCAAAGACCTGGCCTGAAAAACCTTATCATGATCATGCAAGCCAGAAGCTCTCAATATAACGTATAGTTCGAATGAGTATCTTACTTGGTAAACCTGTATGATCATCTCTAGGCTGATCTTCTCACGGCACGAGCCAACGGGTAACTGCTACATGCGTATGAGATATACTGCGCATTCGGGTGCATACATTGCACTTATACCAAGAAGTAAAAGGCAGCATGTGGATAGCCGCACTGGGCCATCAGTAGCAAACAGAACGAATCAATATATGCCCAGCAGCTGGCTGCGCCAAACAAGCATATTATCCTCTCTTGTCTCAATAGCTACTCTTAACAATCAGGACGACCCTTTGGGTAGCACAGTAATAAATCACATCGCGTCAGTTGGACTCATTACAAGAGGAATTTTAAAAGTCAACTTTTGACCCTACCAAAAGGAGGGACATCGTGAATTAGGCTGTTCCGCTTCCCATCTCCATGTATATCTAACCATTTACCAACGACAAAAATCCCATTGAAGCAAATCATATCGTTTAACTCTAACCGTCGGTACCGCTGCTTCTGAATGTCGCGCACAGCGCAGCATAGTGATGCGTCAGGTCCAGGACGTTCTGAGGCAAGCTTGTCGCCTGGATAATGCTTCGGACCTTGACTGCTCCCTCGTCCTCGATCAGAGTCCGTATTGTGTGCAGCAGCTCGGGGCTGAACTCGCTGTACCATCGGTACTGCCATGTCACTAATCGGATGACGGACGCTACTGTCTCTCTTGTGCTCTTAGTCTTCTCGAAGACACGTAGAATGCCCGCCAGGGCCTTAGGGCTGAAGCGGATGGAAAGGCATGCGCGGTACGCCTCAACGGCTTCGTCCATGTGCTGGAGACGCTCGGCAAGAGAGCCCAGGATCTCCCACTCCTCTGCCGACTTCTTGTACTGCATCTGCTGGGCGCGGTACTGAGCCATTTGGGTACGCCAGATTGTGTAAACCCGTAGATCCTCATAGAGAACCATGAAAAGACTATCTAGCCAGCGCTCACAAAGACGCTTGGTGTTGAGCTTAGACAGATGTTCGTCGTTCTTGGTGGTCTGTAACTGTTAGCTTGGTTCGAAAGATTGTATCATTCGAACTTACCTCGGCATCGGGCTTTGTCTCGCCTGGGTCGACGACGGTTGCTGGCTTCTCAATCTTCTGTTCGCCATCACCATTGGTGGCAGGAGCATCGGCGTCGGTATCCGCTTCAGACGCCTCCTCAGCAGGCTTCTCTGAATTTTGCCCCTCTGTCTCCTCGTCCCCGGCGACGGTTTGATCGGGTGTGCCTCGCAGACCATCGGTGCTTGGGGTTCGTTTCGAGGCATTTGGATGGGTAGACTCCTGCTTCTCTGTGCGATACTCGTCCTCCATAACAAATACATTGCTGCGAATTTTCAGGAGTTGATCCCAACCAATCTTCGCAGTCATCTCGGTCAGAATATCGTACGCCTTCTTGAAGGTGCCTCTGTAGGATGCTGCTCGCAGGTTGAGCAAGCTAGGGTCAACCTGCTCCGAGTATCGCGACTCAGGCTCGCTGTCAATTTCATCGAGGCGAGTTTCAGGAAGGGTTGGTAGAACGACTTCCTTTGGCTCTGGCATCATAGGGGTATCTTTGTCTTGGTAAGTAAACATGGGGCATGAGTTGAGGATTGTGAGCGCATTGTCCCAATCCTCCATGGTCACGTAGACTTGGGCTAGTCTGGCCCAAGTGCTGAATTCGGTAGGGGCAGCAACTGTCGCTCGGTCCGCACAGCCCAGAGACATTTTCAGTCTCTCTTCCTTCAGCTCAGGAGTAGATGCACCCTTAGCCTTGTGCAAGAGAAACTCGGCTTGAGTATCGAGCATGACATAGTCCATAGGGGTTTCTTGCAAAGACTGATGGAGCGTTCTGACACCAGTAACCTCTTCGTGACCCATAAACATAACCTTTGCTAGCAGAGATGAAACCTCAACACTTTGTGTTCGGAGCTTCTCAAACAGGTTGATTCCAGAAGCATATCGGCCAGTCGTTTCGAGGTACTTGAGCAGACCAGTAGTCAGATGGTTGGATACGTTGGTGGGCACTTGGACCACAGAGTCGGATCCCAATTGCCATCCTACAAGGTTAGTCTGGGCATAGCAGGTTGGTAGGAGATAACATACCCCTGAAGAAGAGTTGTTCTGCAGCATGAAGGAATCGATGCTCAGTTTCAGTGTTTGTAACAGGATTGAATCTTCGAACACCCATGATTTTTCGAATTGTATCGCCGCTGCCGTCGTCGGCGTATGAGTATGCTCGAAGGACGCTGCAGAGGTAGGTCTCCAGCCAGAGGTCCTCTGAAGCCTTTCGTTTCTCGCCTCGCTCGTCGACACAGTAGCTCTCTACGGTTCCGGGAATCGATACATGCACGCGCATGTCAAGTCGGGAGAATGCATTGTAACAGCTGTCAAGTGTTAGCATCCACGAGGCCTTGAAGCGCTTGAAGTATGACGTACCAGAAGACACCCTCAACGATCTTGTTTGTCGCATTTGGTCCCGATTCCTTGTATGTCAAAGTGTTGATATACGCTGCTAAGCTAGCTGATGAAGATGCATCAACGCCGGTAACATGGTGGTAAACGCCAGTCTGGAGAAGTCAGCTCGTTGTCTCCCTTGCGCCGATCGAGCTTGCGTACCTGCTTGGCTGGGTTTCGGACGCCGTGCTTCAAGAGATGCACAAGATCGGGAGGGCCAAGTTCTCGAAGACCAGCGAGAGATTCGGTTCGGGCATCAATCGACTCGTGGAGAATCTCCTCGGTAATTCTAGTTCAAGATTAGCTATTGTGGATGCCAAGCATCTCGGTAGTGTTGCGCCTCACTCAGGAACGGCTGGCGCGACCATGATTGCGATCTCCTCGTAATCGGTATTGGGGATCAGGGGCTGGTATTAGGTGGGAATCGTCAGAATCGCCTCCTGTGATGTGCAAGGAGGAAGATAGACGAGGTCGTTCGATTCGAGGGGTCCTTTGTTCGAGGTAAGATGCCAATGGTCCCTCCCTAAGATGGATCTGGCCTTGATAGCTCCAGCTCCAACAGTTGTACGTACTCCCTACTGCCCTGAATTATGCGGGCCAGAAAGGGACGTGCAGCACTAAACACCGCCACATCCACGTGTCGAGGACCAGACGAAGAGCTCTAATATGTGGCTGACTGTGGCTAAAATGATCCGCGTCTGAGAACGCGCTCGTCAATTAAATGGATGCCAAGACAAGTGAACTGTCTCCAAACTCCTAAAGTCAAATCATTCAGATTGCGGTAGTCAGTATTTCTTTGCTGCGGTTACGAATGTCGGGTGTTGCTTTGGGAGAATTGCGACCGCCAATATGGTAAGATATTCCAATAATTCAACAAATCTATACTAATTCGAGGTTGCAGCCGGCATTCCAAGCAATAAACCTCGAGCCAGAGGATAATATCGACGAGCAAATCGACACCACGAAGGAGATTCATGTGAGCTCACAGGACAACAGCCCAGCTCTGGACAGATTTTGACCATTTTTAGGTCGACGAAGCTCTGAAGCGATTCCAAAATGCATTGAAGCTTCATGCACAAGGCCCCCGATCGCGCGACGCTGCCGAAGCCGCATACCACGAACTATTTGAATCCGAAATCTTCAAGTACAGGGAAGCGAAGACCGAATACGAGCGAGCAGAGCGACATGCAGACGGTCAACCAGAAATATCCAACTTGGACCCCGAACTCACAGATGGCGGACTCGATGTGGATGCTGGAGGAGCAGACGGAGTCGCAGCAAGTCTGGCCCAGGCGCTCTACCTGTCTTACAAGAACTATGGCCAATTCTTTGTCGATAAATTTAAGGACGTATCACATTCAGATCCGGCCTGGAAGGAGAAGGCCCAGCTAAGATACCACGATGATGGGTGCAAGGTTTTGGATAGCTGGATGACTGCTTTGGACCAGGATCCTTCTGACCCAGAGCTTTGGAGGAAGACTGCCCGGTTTGCTGGAGCCATGAACAGCAACCGCATCAAGCGATACTGCCTCGAGGCCGCGATTGAGTTGGATGATGACCCAGCTGTAGCGGAAGTCGACCCTCCGTCACTAGCGGAAGGAATGGCAGGTGAACAGCTGAAAGATCAATTGAAGCTGCTGGGCGATGGAATGGCTTTGTCGCATCCGATCATGGCGCCCTGGCTCAAGAAGAAGATGCCTGCGCTCCTCAGACGCCACCTGGACCCCATCCCTTTCCTCCCCGATCCTACCAAATCATTAATACCGCCCAAGGTTTCGGATACGCAGGACCAGCCGCAAGAAGATACGGAAATGGGCGAAGGAGACAATGCTGACCAAGAACCCAAGTCTGTGTCGTCCTGGGCTGATCTCGGGGCAAAACTCATCAACTGTCTGGAAACTACAGCTGAAGCTTTCGATACGTGTGACGGGATTGTCGAGAGCAGCCTGGAAGATATTCCTATGGAGACACCTCCGAATGAAGCCGAGAGCGTTGTGTCAGAAATCGAGGTTGCAGTCCCAAAACCCAGCGAGAAAGAGAAATCACTAGAAAAGGAGACCACCACAAAAGAGCCAAAGGAACAAAAAGCAGGATCGGAAGCGACCGAAGATAGCCAGAAAGCCACGGACCAGTCACAGAAAGACTTGAATGATTCGAGAAAACGATCGCAATCTGCAGCGGGACTGCCAGATGGCGCTGAAGAGGAGAATACAACGGAAAAGCGTAGCAAACGAGTTCGACGAAGAGAGACTCTTCAAGCCGAGGAATCAACCGACCCCAGTACCCTAATTGCTAATCAATTACAGCCCTACCAAGGTGCTGATCAAAATCTCTTCCAAATGACAAAGAGTGTTATGGAGAATCTGGGCGTGGACGACAAGTCGACATTGGATTTCATCACCGAGCTCATTGATTCATGCGCTGCCGAAGACCGACTGGGAAAGATACACAACCTTGCTGCGTGCGACTTGAGAAGTGTCTTTGTTGACTTCCGTGAAGAGGTTGCTAAGGTCTTCCTGCATAAGAATGAACAAGCCAGTCTTGGACCATCTTCTTTCTTGGAGCATGCCAAAACCGGCTCGACAGATCAGCCATCGATGCCCCTTTTCAACGAGCAACAAGGCCTGAGATCCTTTGCCAAAAAGATAGGAGCTTGCAGGTCCTGGATGACGGCCGAAGACGTCGCGTACGAATGGGTCAGAGCTGTCAGCCAAAGTTACGCAACAGCCAAGTGGTCAGACAAAATGAAGCTATCAGTGGTTCAGATGCTTAACAAAGTGGACTCTGTGTTGTATCATAAGATTACTGAAGAGCTGGAACTGGCTGCTGGCTCTGCTGAGAGGTTAGAGGAGCTGGAAACCATCGTGCCCATGCTCTTTGAGCTACATGTCGATATCTACGAACTCATCACCAACCCTAGCAGCGTTGTAGATTATGCAACTCGGATGGATACCAAGTATCGACTAGGGCGCTGGCTTGACATTGCCTCAGCTTATCTTCAGCTGCTGGATCGTCCATCCAACGACCCCCTGATAGCACGCTTCCTGTGGGCTTCAGTACTTGTGTCTTCACACTCGGAACAGCCTCTACGGGAACATATTCTCCTCATGTGGACCTCTCTACGGGATCACCTAGCAGATGAGGAGGTACCTGCCATCTCGCTGCCCAACAACGTGGTTATGCCGATGATTTCTCCCGCAGCTGCTGATCGCGAGATCTCCAAACTAACGACAATGGACTTTTTCCTCGGCCTATTTCAGGATAATATGGACGATCCAGTCTATGTCATTGAGACATTGGAGCCTGTTCTCAATCCATCGACAGTGTGCGCTCCCGATCAAGAAACAGATTCTGAGTCAGGAGAAGACGATGACAGTGACGATACAAGCTCAAGCGAGAAGTCAAGCGAGAAGCAGAAGAAGTCCATCTCCGATTGCGCAAGTCAAAGTCTGCAAGATCTGTGGAAGTTCCTCCACAACAGCAGCACAGAGCTTAGGTTGTTTTTGTGGTCGCGTCTGGGAGATGCCTACGATGCTATTAAATACCCCACCAAGAAATTCTCCTGCTGCCTCAAGAGCATCGAACTGATCGTATCAGACTTGGAGAGCGAGACATACGTCAACACTGCAACCGAATCTCGACGATTGCTCTTCATGCGCACTCTAAAATCACTAGATGAACTGCTGATTGCAGCTCTCTATTCTGCGCTTAACGGAAACACCGCATTCGAGATCATCGACGATGCCCACATCAAGTCTACATCATCTGCTCTTGCCAAAATCAACTGTTTACTGCATGTTGCAAGCCTGTGCGAAGATGAAGTTCGGATTGGTATCAGGACAGAACGAAGTGGCAATGCTGCCTCTAAAGCTGCTTTCTCATCACTTAAGAACAAGCTAAAGGAGATGCAGATCCGTGCATGGTGCCTCCAATACACCATGTTTAAAGCTGGTATCAACGAGGACAACTGCATCATCGGACCCGAGAACGATCTTGCTGACTTTCTCGCTGCCATACATCAAGTCATTGGTATCCGCAAATTCTGCAAGGCTTCGAACAAAATCTTCCTCAAGGTGATGCGGGTCGAGCTTCTGAAGCTGAAGAATATCGAGAACTGGGAAGACTATCTTGGCCAGGTTCTCTATGACTTGCACGGTCTCAAGTTGGGCGCAGGTGTCTGGGAAGTCCAGGATCATGGTTGCCAAGCGGAGAAGCTTGAGAAGCGACAGACTATGCAGCTCGTGGAGAGGGTTTGCATTCTTGCTAACCGTATGCCTATGAAGGATCTACTCAAATCTGATCTCAAGACGACGATCGATCATATGCAACAAACTATCGGCCAGACGAAGTCAACGCCGCAGATGTATCACAACCTGCGCAATTTCACTGAGTATCTGAAGAAGCCGATCCATCCTCTACGTTTATATCGCGCCCTTATTGGGGACGTTTCAGTAGACGCTGTATCTGTCAACACACCAGAGACCGTTCTTGCCACACATGGCTGGTTCTTCTTGTTGGGTATGATGGCATTGACAAAGTTCAAGGGTGTTGAGTTGAACCGTCGTCAGACCCCAGGCGCTACTGACGATCTGCGTATCGGCGCGACTTTCCTGCGACTTCAACTGCAATTCACTGCAGACAGATGGGATGCATGGTTCCGTCTGGCTGAATGTTTTGACTACGAACTGGATGAGGCGGTTCTTTGGACTGCTGACAAGATGAATAAGGAACGTCCTGAGCTGGTCAAGTTCCAACGGAATGCCATCCATTGCTATACACTTGCACTCTCGCATTCCCGTAACGTGGACATTGAGACGCATGATGGAGATCCCCTGCACGATCTTTATCACAAATTCGCTATGAGAATGTATGCATCAAGCCGAGAGCCTTTTGCCATGGAGCCATTCCAGCACTCCGATCAGGAGAGATACTTTATTGAAGATATGGGAATGGGAACCTTCAAGAGGATTTTGCATTCTCAAATGAACGAGTACAAGGTGTGGAAGTTCGCGGCCAAGCTGTTCAGAATGGCTATGAAGCGAAAGGCACAAAACTGGAAGTAAGTGAAATTAATTAACCGTCCATTTCAGGATCTAACAGTAAATAGGAACCCTTACATGCTTTCCAAATGCTATTGGAAGATGTATCAGACCCCTGATGACCAACTTGACGTCAAGGATTTGGCTTCCAAGGTCAGCTTAGACCTGTTGATCGACACCCTTAAGAAGGCCGTTAAGGTGGCACACAATGCTCGAAGAGGGAGGAACACTGACCCTATCTTCGAACCACACTACAAGATCGTCTCGATTCTTCACAAGCTGGTGGTGCGAGGTGACTTGCCATCGAAGAAGGCCGCTGAAATATTATCTGAGCAGCCATTTGGTCTGGAAGTCGACCCTGAGGATCATTATGCGTCCTTCTCGGAGCCTGAAGATTGGGAAGAATACATTATTCGCAATCTTTCCCGACTTAAAGATAAGGACAAGGCCAATTGGCAGCATCGTATCATCATCAGACATGCCAAAATACTGTTCGATGAGGCCAACGAAGCACCCGCCAGCGATAGACTTGTTGAAGCGAAGGCTGCATTCGGCATCCTTAGAGATAGTATGTTCACAAAGACTATGGTCATGAATGTATGGAAGTGTGATGCCGAGAGGCCGGGTCGTCATCACGTTTACACCGAACAATACGTTCGCCTCATGACCAAGTTGTTGGTCATTATGAACGACCGGGGCAACTTGGAACAGCTCTTGAGACGACTCAGGAAGAAGGGCGCCGACTTTTACCATTTCACTGATCTATGGCAATCTTGCTGCATGGCCTACCTCAAGCTTCTACGACAGGGTTACAACGTATCACCTGTAGTAGATGACGCGTTCAAAGCACTGTCAAGTGAAGAGTTTGAGGTTGTGGGTGAACGGATTGCAGATTGGGCTGCGAGCGATGGCGCAGAAGTTCCGCTCTTCAACTGCATGAAGGAGACGATCGAGCTGAAAAAGCTTAATGCTAATCTCATGAAAGTCGCACCCATCGACGATCTTCTCAATGACTGCTACTCCAGAATCTACTCCGAGATAGCTAAGAGCTTGCCTGGACCTGACCCCAGTAAGGTTGTGGAGGAGCGACACCACGCGAAGGAAGTTGCAGCTCAACTCGAAGCAGCACAGGCAGAGACTAAGGTTACAAGCTCCCTTGCCAGTATCCTCAATGCTCCCAATGGACAGGAGAGTATCACTGGCACGGCGACTCCCATGGAAACAGAGAAGACAGAAGCTGCGCCGCGGGCTAGAAAAACCGGCGTTAGAAGACCGGACGTGCTGCGAAAGGCTGAACAAGCGGTTGTACGAGCTTTAGAGGCACCCAAGTCAAGCAAGAGCCGGGTGGGAAGTGTTTCGAGCGGCAAGCGTGGCAGCCATACGCCCGTACAACGTGCAAGTGATGCTGGCAGTGACGAAGAAGGAGCCGATGCGCAGATCCTACGTGAAGCTGGTCATGACGTTGATGTGGACATGAAAGATGCTGGCGACGAGAACGAGGAAGATCACGGGGAGGAGGAGCACGGTGAAGAGGAGCACGACGAAGAAGAGCATGAAGAAGAACAGGACGAAGAACACGATGAAGCTGCCGAAGACGAGAATGCTGAAGAGCATGGCGCTGAAGAAAAGGCCGATAGCGAAGCAGGCTCCCTTCACGACTCGGCTGATGACGAGAGTGATCTTAGTGACGTGCCTGAGGACTACGACCAGGAGATGCCCCCGGGACTTATGTTTCCTCATCTTCGACACCAATCAGACGAGTCGAGTGGAGAAGACGCTGATAGTGAAAGCGAAGGAGACGACGAAGCTGAAGAGAGCGATGGTGAAGAAGAGGCCGAGGAGGTAGCCGATGGTGATGAAACACTGGGCAATGAGGATACAGAGTTGGCGGATGGCGAGGACGAAGACGAGGAGCAGCCCCGACGATCGGGAAGTTGGGCAGCGCATGATTCTATACGGGCAGTGGCTTGGTAAATGATATTTAGTCAGTAGCGAATTGGCGTTTGAGAGTAGGTTTACTGGATGATTATGGGTAGAGGTATTGGAACTGGTCCGACCACTGTTTTATATACACTCAATAATAGACAAAAAAATTTGTCTTATCTCAGTTGTTGAATTTTGCAATGGTAATGCGAGTGAAAAAGAGGTTGACATAATATGCAAGTAAAGAAGAAACGTCTTGCCCTTCCATCGCTGGTTGTAAGTAGGCGTCTTGCCATCAGGAGGGAAACTGTTAGTCGATCAACGGAGCCGATTTTGTACTAATAATATCCGGTTCTGATGTCCGAAGGTAAAGATCTTTTATATCCGAATTAATTCTGGTACTCGCAAGGGGAGAAATGATGAAAAATTGATTTCCAGCTTGAAGGTGATTGTTCGCTTGACGCAAGATGTCTACCTATACAAGGCGAAAAAGTCTCTAAATGGCAACACTGGGTATATACCTGTATCCTATGGGCAATTGCTACTTGATTCATGAACTAGATCATAGACTCGATACAGATTGAGTTGAAACCAGATGTAAACAGTCTTGCAAGCTAGGTAGCTTTACTATTGAGTGTCTACGCTCAACACTGTGCTCTACCTGAGAGCTCCCTTCAAGCCCAAGAATCCAAACGCCACAATCGAAAGCTTAACTTATATAAAACAAACAGAGTAGATAAAACCGGACATTTTAGAACATTTTTGGAATATTTCGCACTTCAAGTCTTGTTCGAGATGTTGCGGCTTATCGTGTCTTGGCATTCTCAATTGTGCCCCCGGGCTTTGTGGCCGAGATAGCGACATAACGCCAATGCCCGTGACCCCGGTATGATTCCACACCAGCCACTGTATTTATGAAATGCTTCTCAAGACCGAGGAAAGTGACAATCAGCCATGGAATGTAAGCGACTAGGTAGAAGAGGCGTGTCATGGGCTTGATGTTCTCTGAGTAATCATGGACAACGACATCAGTGAACCCGGCTTCCTCGAGCATGCCTTCGAAGACTCCAGGGTGTGATAGATCATTGGTCGGCATAGCAGCAAAGTCGTTAATCTTGCGCATGGAATTGGCCATTTCGTCGGGAGAGTTGCCAATAAACTCGTGGTCGTACTCAAAGAGCGCAAGACGACCGCCGGGGCGGAGCTTCTGGAAGAAACCCGCCAGGACCGCTTTGGGGTCCGTGGCATGCACGAAGGTTTCCATGGTGTAAATGCCGTCAAACGATTGATCGTTTAGGGATTCGAGGTGGTGGTAGTCCATCAAGCGCACACTGACTTGACCGTCGGGCAAGCCAGCGCGGGCAAAGTTGCGCTTAGCCTTGGCAATGTGGTGGTCGACGACATCAATTCCTTGCACGCGATACTTAAATTTGGAGGCCAAGTGTAGGGCGACATGACCTACACCACAGCCAGCGTCGAGGACATGGGCGCCAGCAGGAAGGTTCAGTAACTCAGCAAGTTTATCCTCCATGCGTCGGAGCGAACGGCCAATTGGGAAAGGCCATCGTGTATCTTGGTCATAGTAACCAAAATGGCGCGTTCCGCCGAGGAATAGTTTATAGCCGACTCTGGACTCGAGGGTGGAATAGTAGGTTTGGAGCTTGGGATTGGAATTGATCAGAGGTTCAGACTCGGACGACATTGTGAGCGACGACGAGGGAGCCATGATGAGGTCACTTCGGGTCGGATCGCTTCGAGGGAGGGGAGGACGAAAGCTGGAAGGGGAGAAGACACACGACAGGACAGCTTGGGGGTGGTCTGGTCTATGGTCTGGTCTGGTCTGGTCTGGGCGAGCGGTTGAGATACAATGGGATGAACAACTGGGATGATGAGAAGACGAACGAGCTGAGGAAATGGCTGCAGATATTGAAACGGGAATTATTAGACGATAGACGACACGTGTGTCTTACAGTACTTCTTGCGACAATTGCGCATTGCAACGAGGCTGGCGGCTTGAAGCTCCCAACGGATCATTCCATCCCACCCTAACTGGGGGGTACCCCTCGGGAGCGACAAAAGCCCGCTGCCTTAAAACTCGAGGGATTTTGCTAGATGACAATGTCACTTACATGCCATTGGTCAACGGGCCCTTGATTGACGGGGTGTAGCGCTCCCGGTGCCTAACGGAAGTGCCCCGTTCAACCCGGCCGTCCACTCAGCGACATACATTTAGCGCTCAGCCCCTGTGCTCGCGCGGCTGGCCACATGAGGAAACATAACCGCCCAAACATTCATCGCATGTGATTGCGTTTAACAATCATATACATTCATGCAAGACATTATAAAAAGAACTAATTGATACTTTCAACTTCGTATACAAGGGATGGACATGTATTGTGCAAACAATGTCTTGGAAAAACAAAGAGTTTTTGGTTGGCAACGATCATCACACCACCCTGTTTCACAGATGTGACTGTTGGTCCTGGCTTATGCATGTTGGTTCTGTTGAAGATGTTACAGGGGCCAATACAGAGAAAAGAGAGATCTCTTGTGCTGGCAATCAGATCAGGCAAAATGGCTGGGATCAATAATATTCGCTTTAGAATCTACATATATCAGTTTACAATGTCGTATTGTGATTGTTTCGTCAGTTTTCGTGCTGCCTTGGGCTGGCCACCATGAGCGCCAACGCCTCTGATCATCAAATTGTCGGATGGAAAGACAGTAGCGATGATAGAGGTTCTTTAGATCTACTGTGGTCATGTCTTGTTACTTTGTTGCTATGCGCTTGGGTCACTACGTATCCCAATGCTGGATCTCCTCACGACAAGTGGTATCACCCCCTTCTCGACAAGTTCAATCTCGCCATCATCACCTTCCTTGGTCCAGACTTCTTGTTTGGTATCGCCCTGGGACAATTCGCCAGTGCTAGGGCAAGCGTCAAGGTAATGTGGTCGTCATATACTTACACTGTTTAGTAACTGACCCCCTTAAAAGGCCTTTAGCAAAGATCAGCACCTAACCAAGGGGTTCAAATGGAAGCTCGTACACGCCTTTTTCGTCGACATGGGATGTCTTCATCTCACAGCCCCCGACTACTCCCTCGCCGATAGTAGAACCTTTCCTATCAACGCTGAACAGTTGCACTACCTCGTTAAACACGGCTTCGTCGAATTCCCCGATATAGATAAGTTGGAAATAGAAGATAGGAACTCTGTGGACACACTTTCACGGTTCGTGGGATATTGGACTTGCCTTTACTCCTTATCAAGCTTATACTTTGGCAGTATCATTACCGTTTTTCAGGCCGCGTGGTTCACTATTAAGGAGCTTGCGCGCATCCATAAGGGGTATCCGATCACCACGTTGGAGTTGACGACACTCTCCTTTTGCTTCATCACGTTTATGATATCAGTATTGTGGTATCACAAGCCTTCAATCACAAAACCTCAGTACATCGAAACTAAAGACGGTTGCACGATAGCGCAAGTTCGCGAGTATGCTAGACATAATGTACGTTGCACTCTCGACGAATAGGGATCTTGAAGCAGCAAGAGGCATTGACAAACATTTTACAGACTCACCCTGGGCTTCAAATGGACTACTACCGGACCCCATTAGACTTCATTAGCCGCAAGCGCTTTGGCATCGACGCTCATTGGAACTATTATGTCTCCCTAGCACATAAGATGCACATCAACTTCGTCTCACGTCCCATATCTAGGAAACCATGGGACAGAGTACCTTCAGACATGTGGCTATGTCCCCCAGCATGGTACGCTCCAGGCGCAGCTCTAGTCCTAGCCGGCTTCAGCGTCATGTTTGTCCTCGCATGGAACTTCCACTTCCCAACTGAAGCCGAGAAGCTACTATGGCGAATATGCAGTGCCTACCATGCCGCTTTCAGCATCTATGGAGGAGCGTACTACGCTTTTGAGATGTTTAGACCCAACCACAAGAAACAGACACCGACGGGCCTTGGTAACCGTCTGCGCACCAACACTATGGACTCTATTGATGTAGAGGCCCAGCCTTCGGCGCAGCGTCAAAGAACCTTTGGACGACGTAGACTCTTGCGCTTTGTCGAGCGCGCGAGAGTCTGGAGAAACTTGTCAGAGGATCAAGATCCCGCTAATGAAGTCCCACTTCGGGTAATTATCCCCATCACCATTGCATGTTTTGCTTATTGCCTTTGCCGTTTTTATATATACCTGGAAGACCTCATCTCACTTCGGTTACAACCCGCCGAGGTGTATTTGACAGTAAACAGATATCTGCCCTTCCTTCCTGGGGGACTGTAAACTTAGCTGGTACTGAGGAGGTTCCATGGAAACTGTAAAAGATCTCATGATGGGATTACAGGTCAATGTATGCTGTTTGAGGAAATTGTCACATCGAAGCGTGTTAGCGATCATACCAATGAGTTTTGCAATTCTTCTTTTTCCTTTTAGTCTCTGCGCATATTACTTATGATCATGTTACGTTCCAAAAGGTTACGATAGGGAATTTGACGAGGCTTCTAATAAAACTAGACACTAAAGCGAAGAAAATGGCAGTCTCACTGGGGGAATTGCCACAGCTGTCTATCGTGATAAGATAGAGGTTTCGGTATAAGTAAGACGGCATCGAGAGACCATCATTTAGATACCATTAATTAATCAGTGTCAAAGCAATAAGGTTTTCTTTATTTATGATCTTGTCTATTTTACCTTGATGCAATGTATCACCAGGAGAAACTACCTGGTCTCTTCTCGCCACAATCTAAGAATAAGGGCACTTATAGTCAAATGCATACTGTCCGAGCCTCACTAGCGTGACCTCACCATGCATCGCCCTACCTCGACATGCCTATGCGACCACTATAACACCTCTACTTCTTCTGATAAGGATCCTTAAAGAAGATAACCTGCACAGTGATATCGTCTCGCACGTTGCGGCTCATGGGCGCATACGTCGTCATCGCTCCAAGGAATAAGCCCCGTCTCGACCCTCCGAATGCATTCTTCACCAAGCACACAGCCGCATTATCAAGATCCTCAATGACCTGATGCTCCGGGGTAGCTTGCCATCCATCTTCCAGCTTGCCCTCGAATTTGGTCTCCTTGAAGACCTCAGGCTTGCCGCTCTTCTTAGCAGTTAACCAGCGCGAAACGCATGTCACGGCGTCTTCGTTGCTGATCATGTCCCACAGACCGTCGGAGCCCATAATAACAAAGTCTTCTGTCTGGATCTTTCTGGTTGTAACTTCTGGACGGGCTGTCAGGTATGGAGGGGTGGTGTAATTGGGCCGGGGTGGAGTGCCGTAGTAATCGTCCTGGACTTTACGAATGACCTTCTCGGGCCACTTCAGTCTGTGGTCACCAAACGCTCTTGTAACAGCAAGACCGAACAAGCGTCCCGAGTTGAGATTGAGCATGCTGTTAAGTTGTCCGGGATGTTCCTTGTCCAGTCTCTCCACTTCAAGCTGATTGAAGCCAGTCTGATCGATGCTTAGAATATCCGTCTCGTACTTATTCGCCTTGGCGGACCACGCACCGCGAACAGCTCGTGAGTCGCCTGCGACAGCAGTGCGGAGTGTAGAAGTGGTAGGTTCGTACATGGTTAGAAGCGCACATGATCCGGCGATGGCGGGTGCGACAGCAGAAATGACAGAGGCAGAGCCTTGGTCTTGTCCGGATTCGACAGCTTTGAGGGCGGTGTCAAAGATACGGTCATCAAGACGGACGAAAGCCTTCTGGATCGCATCGTCTACCATCTCGCTAGAACTGGTAGGCTTCAGGCTTGACAGAGCGCCCGATACATACGGGACCAGAGCGTTCCTCAACACTTGGGATGTCGCCCATCCTCTTCGCTAGCATTAGCATGTCTTCCATCCAACCTGAGCAGGTGAACTCACGCATGTCCATCATAAACACCAGCGTACAAAGTCTTCGTTCCCCCAACGCCCTTCGCAATCTTAAGATCCCAATCATCCTCAATAGGATTATTGCTTCCCAAACGCGCAAAGTCCACGCGTCCTTTAGCTCCTGCATGCCCCTCGAAGACAAAAGTGTGCGCATCCTCGCGCAGCTTGGCATTGGCATCCTCAAGAATGATCGATTTGACAGGCGAATTGACCGGGATTTGTTCTTCTGTTGGATACTCGCTCAAGCTAGGAACGCCATCATTCGGAGCCTGAGCCTTTGCAGTACTTTTACTGCTGAAGAAGTACGCTCCAGAACCAACGCCGACAACGGCTGCCGCTGGCCACACGTATTTCGCATTGCCCGATGTCGAAGTCTGCGTAGATGAGAAGCGCACACCAGCTGGTACTCGTTTGAGCGCCGAGCTTGGAGCTCTCAGGGTTCTGGTAGTTGCGCGGAACATATTTTCGTTGTTGGTGTTTACTGCAGAATGCTGCAGCTGGTTGTCGACCGTGAACAAGCCAGCTGACGTGACAAGGTGAGTCTGACGTTCCAATGGAAATTTGAAGTTGGTGATAAGCGCGCCTTCCAAAGTGAGTCGTAGGGCGTGGACATGGATTGGGAAATGAAACAAAAAAGCTGCACTAACCCAGGATAGGGGAAGTCAATTGTCGTATGTTCAAGATCTATGATGCGACGTCGTGAGGACCTATTTAAGCCAATGGTTCTGTAATAGCGGTGTTGAGGTCGTGCTTACCCTGAGGCAAGGTCAAACATCAGCCTTTGGACTTTCCACGTTCGGATGTCAGAAAAAAAGAGTCCAGGAACGGGTGTAAATTGACATGAACAGACTCGATTATTTTATCTCATCTCGTTTGAGCAGTTAACTTCTGATTAAACGCCTGAGGTGGGCGATAAGTGCGTCCATATTGTCTCAGTCTTGTGTCCAATTGAGATGTCGCCATGTTCACGATGTTTCGCATAACTTAACAGTAAAGATTATGAGATCACAAAGAATGACAAAGGTATTCATTGCCCAATCCCAGATGCCACGATACATACAACGCCAAACTAAATCATGCAATAATCAACCGTCTAGTTTCCATTGGCAATTTCTTCCTCCTCGTCTTCCCACTCGCCATCCTCCTCCATCTTCTCATTGACCTTGAACTCAGCGTCTCCCGCTAGTCCCTCGCTGTCGAACTCGTCGACATCCATATCACTATCGTACTCGAACTCGTCCTCGTCATCGTCGTCGGCACCCTCGCCCTTGTTGCTGTCCTTGGCCTTGGCAGCCTTCTTGCGCTCCACGTTGGCCTTTTGCTCCTTCTTTCGCGACTCCTTCTCTTGTCGGCGCTGCTCCCATCGCTTCTCGAGCTCTTTGATCTCGTCCTTGCTCTTGTGGACGTACTCGTGCCACATGACCTTACCGGAGGCAAGACCCTCCTCGACCTTGGTCAAGCGGAGGCGCATTCGGGGGCCGAGCTCGACAAGCTTGACGGCGCGGCGTTCGACATGCTCCTCTTCGACCTCGGGCTCGGCTTCGTTCTGGGCGGCTGCTTGTCTAGCCTTGGCAGATAGAACCTTGCGGGTTGTGGCGTCCAAGATCTCGACCTCTGCGTCTGTGTCCATCTCACTACCGCTAGTGGCATCTGTCATGTAACCGTCGCCAGTCTCACCTCCGATCAAGAAGTCCGCGACATCCTCGAGTTTACCCAAGTTAGGCATCTTGCCCTTTCGGTTGGTTTTTGAGGTAACGAACTGCTCGGCTGCGTTCAATCTTCTTAGAGGCTTGGAAACGGTGGTCGACTTTGTTGTGATCGCATAATGTCTAAAGTTGACGATGAAAGTACCATCGTCCTCGGGCGATTGCTCACGGTTCAACAACAGGACTCGTCGGATTGACTTGAGAGGTGTGGCTTGGGGGTTGATAGGAGGGAACATGGATTGGAAGACCGTTGTGGCAAGGGATTCGAGGTGTCTGGGAACTTTCGACTTTGCATCCGAGTCTGGGCGGGTAAAGTTGTTCATGACCAGCTGTAAAAGGTTAGCAGGATAAACAAACGACGATTAAAAAGTCTTCTTACCAGAGGAGGAGTAATGAACTCCTTGCCGCCACCCTTGGGGTGCTTCTGAGCTCGCTGCACATCTTTGCATAGCGAGTACTTTTCCACGCGAAAGTTCAGAGTAGGACCTCGAGGAGTCAAAGCCATTCGCAGGTTGGTGTTTCCGCTCTCTGATCTCGAAAACAGCATCAGATGAGTGACGCCCAAAGGACCACACATGACAGCGTAATCCTTTAGTCTGTTTCCACGTCTCTCCTTCAATCGACTCGCAGTGCCGGGCTCCATGACCTTACGAACATCGGCCGCAAGTTGGCTAACGCTGGAACCGACTTCGCCAGCGCCAATTCGAATAACCATGCTCTTGGGATCCTTCGCGGAAGCATGACCGGCAGAATCCACTTCGGGATTGCTGGCACCGAGATGGGTTCTCTTCTTTGTTCGTTTGCGCGCCATTGTTGTGATTTTTTGTTGTTTGATGTATCGTCAAAACTTGCTTGAGCTGTCTGTCGCAAATCTCAATGTATGGCAGAAAGAAAAAAAGTTTGGCGGGGACCGCGATAAGACTAGCGCACGTGCGATAAGACGGTCTCCACTAAAATATTTTGAAGTCTTGAATCAAGATCATCTTTCTGGAAGTTTAAGTTTCGTTTCTACACACCAAATTGCCCATCATGAACAGCGCAAAGAGAAGAAAGGTCGGCCAAGATGCGCCCAGAAAGACCAAGCCTGTCGTCCAAGAGAAGCCCCCTCAACCCGAGCCTGAATCCTCTAGCAATGAAGAATCCGAAGAAGAGTCTGCGACTCTAGAGGAACCTTCAGCCGAGGAGACAGCTGTTGATGCTCCCAAGAAAACCTTTAAGGATCTGGTATGACTCATTGGCATTTCACTCAAGTTGGAGATTCTAACAATTCTCAGGGTGTCAACGACGCTCTCTGTGAAGCTTGCGAAAAGCTCAACTACAAGTACCCCACGCCCATTCAAGAGAAGTCCATCCCTGTCGCCCTCGAGGGCCGCGATATCATCGGTCTCGCCGAAACTGGTAGTGGAAAGACCGCCGCCTTTGCCCTGCCTGTCCTCCAGGCTCTTCTCGACAAGCCTCAGCCTCTGTTCGGTCTCGTCCTCGCCCCCACCCGTGAATTGGCAACACAGATTGGTCAAGCTTTCGAAGCTCTCGGAGCGCTCATTTCTCTGCGATGCGCTGTAATTGTTGGAGGTCTGGATATGGTTCCCCAGGCTATTGCGCTTGGAAAGAAGCCTCACATCATCGTTGCGACACCTGGTCGTCTCGTGGACCATCTTGAGAAGACCAAGGGCTTTTCCCTGCGAACTCTGCGATACCTGATCATGGACGAGGCTGATCGACTTCTTGACATGGATTTCGGACCCAGCATTGACAAGATTCTCAAGTTCATCCCCCGAGAGCGACGCACATACCTTTTCTCTGCCACAATCAGCTCCAAGATCGAAAGCTTGCAGCGTGCCAGTTTGAGGGACCCCGTCCGAGTGAGCATCAGCTCCAACAAGTACCAGACTGTGTCGACTCTGCTCCAGCACTACTGCTTCATTCCTCATGCTCAAAAGGATGTCTACTTTATCTACCTTATCAACGAGCATGCTGGACAGTCTACAATCGTCTTCACACGAACAGTCTGGGAGACACAGCGCATTTCCATCCTACTAAGAACACTTGGTTTCGGCGCTATTCCTCTTCACGGACAGCTCTCTCAATCATCCCGTCTGGGAGCCCTCAACAAGTTCCGCTCTGGTACACGAGACATCCTCGTCGCCACTGATGTCGCTGCCCGTGGTCTGGATATCCCTTCCGTCGATGTTGTTCTCAACTACGATGTGCCCCAAGACTCAAAGACATACGTCCACAGAGTCGGCCGAACTGCCCGTGCTGGTAAGTCCGGTGTTGCCATCAACATCGTGACCCAGTTCGACCTCGAGATCTACCTGCGAATCGAGGCCGCTCTCGGCAAGAAGCTCGGAGAGTACCCCACAGAGAAGGAGGAGGTCATGACTTTCCAGCACCGAGTGCAGGAGGCTCAACGCCATGCCAGAATTGAGATGAAGTCATTCGTCGAAAACAAGGGCAAGAAGAGTGGCGCAGCTCGTGGCAAGAAGGGCGGCAAGAGAGGTAGAGATGACATGGACAGGGAGGAGGGCTAAAGCTGAAGCTAGCTGTACTGGAGTTGCGGCAGTTTGGCGTTGTGGCAAAAGTGTTCATGTTTAATGGTTTCTAAACAATGTTGTTCCAATTGTTCGATGGTTTCTAATATGTCAGATATTAGCCATCAATAATGAAAGTTCTGCAAAAGTATAGGTACGATGAAGGATCCTCTAACCAGTGACTCGCCTGTCCTGCTTCGATGACCCAAGCGTTGTATCCAATTCTCCGCCAGCCTGGTAAACATGCATAATGAACTAATGAATTGAGAATCTCAGTATAAATTGTAAGACAGACTAGACTTGGCCCAAACAGGCATCTCTTCAATCCTTCATCCGCAATATAAAATCCTCTTATAATAATTATCTAATGACATCTCGGCCAAGCAAGTCTGAAACGCCGACGTTCTTTCAGGTCCCCGACAAGCGGCCGACTTACGCAGGGATCACGAAGATCACCCTAAGTTTCAATCTTAGACTTATCCGTGAATGGCTTCGCTAAATGTCAGCTCGTTTCAACAATTGTCTAAGGCGCTGATTTATAAATCCGCTCCCTGTTGTTTCGAGCGGCCGCTTATTGACGATGAGATGAAAGGACCTATGACTTGTGTAATTGTCCGAGACTGGTTGTACTCGTAGTTGGTATATAAGTGAAGATGTGATCAAGCTTGTGAGATCAATTAATCTTTGTTCATTCATTCGTTTCTTTAGTGTATTGACTGCACTGTCCATTCATTCATTCTTGATATATCGTCATTCATTTCTTTATCCATCATGTATACTTCAACTCTACTTCTCACTCTCGCTGCATCTGCGACTGCTCACATCGCCTCTTGGAACAAGGGCATGTACTGCAAAGTAACTTCATCCCTCCCTCAGTCCTAATCAATACTAACTCCCTAGGGCGGCAACGACTCCTCCGTCGACAACGCAAACACCAACCTCGCCGTAAACCCTCTCTACGACCTCCCCAAGTCCAAATGGTGGATGCAAGCCGACCGCGGATGCGACGTCGTCCCTCCTCCCAAGGGCGAATTCCTCGAACTCCCAGCTGGAAAGTCCTTCATGACGGAACTCGCGAACAACCGAGCCTTCACTACGCTTTCGTACAATGGAGACTTGACCACTGATTGGCAAGACGGCAAGAACCGCTCTGTGTCATGGAGAGGTCCTGAAGGTGGCTGCCTTATGGACGGTGGTGATGGTTCTGGTGGGGAGTTGCACACTAAGAATATTGAGTCGACTGGTGGAACAGCCTGGGCTATTTCGTACGAGAGTGACATCAGCAAGGTTACCATGGACAATCTTGTTGTATTCTCTGTGCGATACTAGTAAGACAGTCTTGCTTCAGATTTGTTATTCGATTGGCTGACTTGTATAGTTCCCCTTTCTTTCGCGAGACTTGGTACGACGTTCCGGCTGATATGCCCGAGTGTCCAGAGGAGGGCTGCTACTGTGCCTGGCTCTGGATTCCAGATGGATGTAAGGACTCATCTTCCTTCCTTAGACAAACAATTACTGACAATATGTGAAGGCGGCCAGTCGAACATGTACATGCAGAATCATCGCTGCAAAGTTACTGGTAGCACTTCAACCAAGAAGCTGGGCAAGCCCAAGCCTGCCGTGTACTGCCGCGATAACCCTACCAAGTGTGTTCCCGGTCCTAAGCAGATGATGGTCTGGAACCGTAAGTCTACTCCTAAGTAATTGTATTATTAATGGGTTCTAACTCTTTGTAGAAGCTGAAGGCAACAATGTCAACCCTCCTAATGGCAAGACGCCTACTTACAACCAGCGAATGGGTTTCATGGACGGTGCTCAGGACGACATCTTTGCTGCTGAGTAGTCTTGATGGCGGGTTATTTGTGTACCAACAGCATATGTGAATATATAACAACAAGGCAATGATTACTAGGTAGATATATCATATCGAGACAAGCCATTAAGTAGAGAGTCACTGGAGAGAGCTATTTCTTACCACGGAACGACTCTGATCATTAGGTTGTTGGTCCTGCAATTTGAGTAAAACTTTACGACAAGGTGCATTCCGGCCTACGCTATGGCATCTGTTGGTCCTGTTCATGGCATCTGTTGGTCTTGTTTATGGCCTCTGTTGGTCCTGTTCAAGTCGGTTGGTCTGTCTTATTCCACTGGCCAAGAAAAATGGTCAAATCATTCTTCCCGCACGGACATGCGTTGAAGAATTCATGCTACTATTATGGAGAGAACCATCGTATCCTAGTCCGCAGATCAGCATGCAACGGTCCCACTCAAAATTGTCGGTCAGGATAGCCCTTCCGCGAAGAGAAGGAGTATGGACCTTGGTCAGGATATTCTGGTACCGCAGAAGAAGAAGGGAGGCATCCTCGCAATTTTGAGCAGGTCCCATAGCATATCACATAGTAAGGATCCATACATGGGTGCTCAGGTTGGGTTTATCATTGTTACGTCTGTTCTATGTACTTTTTACTGTGTATTTCGGGTTAATGTCTTTGTGGTGGATTTCATTGGGTTGAGATCTATGCCGCTGAGTGCGTATCAGGCTGTTGAGTGGACTGAGTTTATTTCGCATATGTAAATTGTCAAAGAGGAGTACGTAAAGAATAGACTCTGGAGTATCTTATGAACTGTAGCTGGCTAGAGTGTTGTTGAAGTTACAACGACATTGCACTTAATAGACTGACGCATATACTAACCCGACTTGAGGAACTCAGAAAATCTCTAGGATCTTTCTATGCAGTAACATCCAAAGAATCACCATGCTCGAACTGGCATTCGGATCGGCATCTAGAATAAGTGCCGGATTATATATCAAACTTCTCCACTTGATTGACCAATAAATCCCGCTTTCACCTAGTATTCTCAGTTTGCCAGTTTGGAACTCAGAATTGTCTGATATTGTGAAGTGTCTTATCATCGGAACCACTAGGGTAAAGGATATCGAGAAGTACCTGTCAAGATGTCTTCAGGTATCAACGTTGGGAAGAAACCTCGTGTAGTGTCCCTGGGAAGGCCCGAGTTTATCGACACTCAATACATCCAAGACTTCCGGAAAGAGTTTGATTATGATGTTAGTTACAAAGACTTCTCTCTCATGTACGAAAATATCCTTCAGTTCCAATGCTGACTCGTGCTTGATAGTTCCTTGATGTTCGTAACCACCGAGAAGCTCTTGAGAAGCTACCACTCATGCTCGAACAACATGGCCCTATAGACGCCTTCATCATTCGCATGGGTAGACCTCCCTATCGCCCATTTGACAAGATCTTCGAACTTCTCACACCACACTGCAAAATCATTGCCTCAGCAGCAGCCGGCTATGATGACCTGGCTGTCGAATGGTGTACCGAACAAGGAATCTGGCTGTGCAATAGCGTTGATGCCGTTGCTGGAGCTACCGCCGACATGGCTTTCTTTCTTACCCTAGCTGTCATCCGAGATACCTATCGTGGCGAACGTTCTCTACGAGAAGGCAACTGGAGAGGTCCTGTTGTACCAAGTAGAGATCCTTGGGGTCTGACGCTGGGTATCGTTGGCATGGGCGCAATTGGGAAGTGTCTTGCGAAGAGAGCTGTTGCATTCAACATGAAGATCAAGTACTATAACCGTCGACAACTGAGTGCTGAAGATGAGGCAAAGCATCAAGCTACATACTGCTCGACTTTGCATGAGCTACTCGCCCAATCGGATGTAGTTTCGATCAATTGTCCCCTCACGAAAGAAACGGAGAATCTGATTTCTTCCGAAGAGCTCAAGGTCATGAAGGATGGAGCTTTTCTAGTCAACACCGCACGCGGAGCCATCATCGATGAGACTGCCCTCATCGAGGCTTTGGAAAGTGGAAAGATTACACGAGCAGGACTAGATGTCTTTTTGCATGAGCCTGACCTGAACGAATATTTCAAGACGAGTGATAAGGTAGTAATTCAGCCCCATATCGCTGGGTTGACAGACTTGGCATTCCAAAGGGGAGAGAAGGAGGCCTTCGAGAATATCAAGGCGTTGTTCAAGACTGGGTCGCCGATATCCCCTGTTAATTCCCCAAAAAGGCAACTAGATTAATGACAGTAGGGAATAACATTCATACCAAATTTTGAACCAGGTAGACAATGAATGACCGGAGATTGGGTTTTGAAGCGAGACGAGACAACAGCAACCACGGTTCGGGGCCTGCCTTGCATGGCCATACCTATGGCACTCAACGAGATGTAAACTCTCAGCTACTACGGAGTATTGCCAATGAATTACAATATGGCGCTGTCACAGCCAGTTATGCTTCACTAAATCCACTCTCATTTCACCGTTCATTTCAAGCAGTGATAGGAATTTACTGACACATAGGCAGGGATACAGTAACATTGAAGCTAGGATAATAAAAGTGACAACCAACAGCCGAGACACTAAACAAAACTAAGAACCAACAAAACCTCACCTTACCTTACCCTTCGGAGTTCTCCTTCAGCGACCCATATTGCTAAACAACGGAAATGAATATTTTCACCTGCCTGGACTTTGAATCCCTAAAGCAGGTAGTTCCAAGTAGGGTCAATTAGTAGTATCAATTTAAGGTACAGTCTCGTGATAAGTTCGGTGGTGTTTTTGTGCAACTGACTGTCAAGTGGGACTGTCGCATACACGCTGATTTACAGACAAGGATTCTGTGATTCTCAAGTATGAATGGATCCTTTACTGCATGTCTGTGCGGGAAGAATAAGCGAGACGGACGACTTGAACAGGACCAACAGCCATAGCCATAGCGTAGGCGGTATGCACTTATCGTGAAGTTTCACTCAAACAGCAGAGACGACAAATGATCAGAGTTGTTCCGTAATAAAGGAATAACTCTCCCCAGTGACTCTCTACCTAATGACATGTCTCAATAGATATGATATATCTACCCACCTAGTAATCATTCCCTTAACTTCTGAGACGAATTGTTGTCTGCCTACCTAGGCACGGGTATCCCGTAGTCTCTTCAGCTTGCAGTATATTCCACTGAGTTATCAGCTGATTGTACCTTATCCCAGAATGTTTCATAGAGCACGGTTGCATTACCCAGAGTTCAAACCAGGGCGTACCTCTCATCATTACCGGTAACAGCAGATAGCCAGGTGTTCGTATCCACCGTGACGCTTTGAACTGATGGATATCACATTTATGCCCTCTTGGCTTTGAAGATCCTCTCCACCTAGTAGGTATCCGTGGGATATGTTGGTTCTGAGCATCACGTTACCAATGTTCATCTCTATGACTTGGAAATGTATAAGAGAGACGTGATGTCCCAGCTTCAAAACCTTTTTTTATCAGACAAACCAAAAACACAATCACTACTCCTCTACCTACCAAGGCATCTCACAAAGCACAAGCAACTCTGCTTCATATTCACAACAATCCAATCAATCACCTACCTCTGCACCGCAACAAGCCACAATGCATCTCAACTTCATGACTTCCCTTGCCCTTGTCACCAGCCTCACTGGCAACGCCCTGGCCATGCCAGCTTCCGACCAGTCTCCCAACCTCCAGGCACGCGGCACGTGGCCCGTCTGGACAGTCAGGATTTACCCTGACCAGTCTTGCTACAAGACTATGGGAAGCATTTCAGATAACAAGCCACTCTGCGAAAACCTGGATTATGACCCTGAAATCCTTTCTGTTAGAGGCGAGGTCAAAGGTGGTAATTTATATGACAGCAACTGCGGCTGGAGGCTCATAGTTTACCCTAAGTACAACTGTGAGGGCGGAGGCGAACACTGGAATCGGATCTCAGGACCGCAATGTGCCTACCATCCTTTCAAGAAAACCCCTATTAAGAGCTTTAGAATGTACCACGGCAGCCCGTGCCAGTAAGCGCGGGCTATGGAGTCTTCAGATATAGCAATAGAGTTGGGTATACTGAACAATGCAATACTCTTGTCAAGCTACTTTAAATTTATATTGAAGCTTTTATAACATCAACACTTTATTTTACAGCTTTAAGTTTAAATAGGTCTCTTTAGTAGGAATGATATATTTAAGGTTTATCTTATATTAATGAATCTTGAGAATAAATTAGTATAGTTTGCCTTATGAATAGCCTTACGCTAGGCTGGATTTAATTGTCAACATCTGAACTATTCCTTTTTCTCTATCATTCGAAGGTACGAGCATTGAAATCAGTAAGAAGATACTAAGAAGTGTAAGAAGTCCCCCACAGTCAATAGAACATGCAATACTGGCAGAGTTGTGTGAGAGTAAGGACAAAAGATGTCAACTACACCATGAGACGAATGATAGAGACTGGGATGAAATTGAATGACCCACATCTCTCTATCCAAGTCAAGAACTCCAAGTACTGGTCTTGAAGATCTTGAATGGGTTGAAGGAGAACCGACAGCCTGGCGGACCTCTATAACTTCCGGTCAGTGCTTTTGATCAAGTCAACCGATTATATTATCTCGTATACGAAGTCCGAATCAACAACCAGCACACTCCAATGTCTTCAGAGACTGAAACTTGACATAAAACCTGATGATATCTGGGCTGCAGCCTATGACGGCGATGAAGATATGGTGGTGAATGCCACAATTTGTCTTTTCATCCAACACTCGCCGCAGCTTTACAGCGTTGCAGTGTCTAGGAAACATATCCCACTTGAAGCCATTACAGACTCTGAAAAGAACAGAGTACAGTTAGATGAGTCGTTTGCAGGCAAGATTCTGGATCTCGAATTTGGTCCCCCTTTGAACTTCACCACTCGTCACAGTGTCCCAAAGCATCAGAAACAGACACTCGAGTCACGTATCGACGCACATTTCCTCACCACATTTAACGAGCTTCCTTTGGGATCTAGTAGGACCTAGAGTATGGCACCTAACAGTGTTGATGGTATATCATGGGCTGCCTATCCTGCGCATACTTCTCCTTTCCATTCTATGTCGACGAAGATCCTGCTGCACCAGTACAGCATTTGGTAATCCGCTTGTATCAAATGACCTACTATGATCAATTAGACAGGAACGACCTAGAAGTCCTTGTCAAGCCTGTGGATTTGGCACACACTCTTATTCCGACGAAGTGGACTGGATTCATCATTGCTTTTGTTCTTGTTGGGTGTCACGTTATAGTGTTTTGGACTCATTCTTCTCTTTGCGCTCTATTCACAGTATTCAGCTGTCGTCAATGCCTGGTACACCTTTACTCAAACAGCTTGTATGGAAGAGGCCATTGAATCATCTGAGATGATGTTGGGTTACGAAATTGAGCATTGGGCTAAGATGACTGGTAGAGACAAGTAGAAAACAAACAAAAAATTATCACTCACGTCTAAGTATCAACTTTCGCTCACATAGACCTGGAACATGGAACTGAGTATTAATGCATGTCGGAGATTGGCTTCAAAGGTATCCTGTGTTTTGCGGAATATCTCCGTACCAACCTAACGATGAGAGTGACGCACATCGACGCCTGATAACTTTTACATGTGATCTTCTGGAAGCCCGCCGTGCTATTCAACGATTGACACATGATACCAGTCTGTGAGCCATAATTAAAGTCACCGTTTCTAGCTCGGAAAAAGAGTGTCTTTGACAGGAGTCTAGAACGGAAAATTCGTTATCAATCAAGCCGCTCATGACCTGAGATCGCCTTCCAAGGCTGGCCCGGATGTATCTGTAGTGGCAAGCACAGGCCAATATAAATACTAGCCCAGACACTAGAAAATTCAAAAAGTATTTTAGGCGTCAAGGGGACAATTGTTAGTCACGTCAAACCTCTTTTGAGAAGGTGACTCAAAATCACATGAAGGTCGTCTGCTGTGGTTCCGACAGTTCCGTACCACCCACATTGATCCATGCTTTTGAAATGGACTTGACCAAGATGAGAAGCTGTCAGGAAGCGGCTGAAGACTAGACCCAGGCTAGTGGTTCAGGAGATGCAGCTGCATATACCCGGGATGACGATCCTTTGAGCGGAATTCGAGTTGAGGGTTTGAGCAATGAGAGGCAGTAATCAAGTTCCCAGAACGAAAAAGCATTTCTCTACAAGAATTGCAAGTGACAGCGAATCATAGTCATCGGAGTCAAACCGACATGAAGTCCAAGCAAAAGTTGCCCAACGACAAGCTGCCGTTGACTAAAAGCGGGAGACCTAAACAAGCCAACTCCGCTAACAGCCAGCGAGGAATGCTTCAATCATAATGGCCCCAAGATTCGTAAAAAAACAGGTCACAATGCTGGCCCAGAAGGGACGGAGAATATTCCTTGGCGTAAGCCAACATGTCAGGAACCATTCCGGCGAACCAACAAAGTTACGACTGAGGTTTACAAGTACGTACAACTGATGGATGGAAGAAGCGGCATTGTCAGGTTAAGCGAGGTTCAATTGTTTGATGTGCTTACAGGGGATGAACCCCTGTAAGGTCCCATCACTACGGCTCAGGCACCACAGATTAAAGTTTGATGTTGTCAGAATGGCGATTGATCTCGGTCTCTTTTTCTGCCTCACCAACTGTTATCAACACATATCAATCAGGCGTTGAATACGAGATGTCCCTTCAACTATCACTTCTGGTGGTCACGAAAACTCTACCTCTAGACAAACTTAATTCAGCGCCATCTCTGTCACCTAGGACGGGTTCCTTGATCCAGACCTTCCCTGCCGCAGGCTAAAACTGATTTGGACACAGACACATACGCTAACTGGAAGATGGAGGGAAGGTAATTTGCTGTAAAAACTCTTTCTCTCTTCAGCAGTAGCATGTACGTACGTATCCGCAGAGAGGTTGGCAACGGCTTTTTACTGTTCCGCTTTCGGTTTCGTTGCTTTTTTATGTCCCGAGGTTTGAGGTGTGGAGATTTGGTTTCGTTACAAGAGTGTGTGCCTGAAGGAATACAGCTGCAGTTGAGATGGATGTTGGGTAGCAGGTTGATATAAGGGACGGCATGGTCCACTTCCAATTTATTTTCGTCTCTTTTGGTTCTTGGTTTTGATACAATCCAATGCAAATAATATTCCATGGAGTGTTGATATAACCTCTTCTTACTTCGTTCGCCATGTCGGACCCAAAGGTCTCACAGGCTATTGCTGACGGCAGAGTCCCAAAAGAAATCACAGCTGACTATCTCAACGAAACGAGAGATGCGTCGGCCATAGCGGGTATTCTCTTTGTTACCGTCCTTACGAGTATTATTGTTCTCGGTCGTCTTGCTTCACGAGCATTTCTTATGCACCGCTTTGGAATCGACGATGCATTGACTTTCGTATCATGGGTGAGTCTCTCCTCTTGGCAGCCCCATTGCGGGTAGATCTCTCCACTGCAGTGTAGCATCGTGAAAAGCATCGCTAACAATCTAGATCTGCTTGGTGGTATTTGTAGGTCTGTGCATTAGACTCATCCAGCTGGGTTCTGGACGACACTTCGCCTACATCCAATACGTCCTCGACATGCCAACCGTCGAATACACCGAAGTTCTCGACTTTATCGCTCACATATTATACACCACCGCGCTTTTACTTTGTCGAATATCCGGTCTTGCATTTTACCATCGCCTATGCGCCGTGCACGACCGTCTCCGAATAGCAATCTTGGTAGTCTTTGGTGTTCTCATCGCTGGATATCTTCCCCAGCTTTTACTTATTGTGTTCCATTGTATGCCAGTCACAGGACTTTGGCCTTATGAGTGGCAGCCTGACTTTGAGGATTTTACGTGTTTGCAGTGGGGGTTGGTGTACGTCGTCAATTCTTCGGTGTCGCTTGTGTGTGACTTTTTATTGTTTGGCATACCGATTGTCATGCTGAGGGTATTGGAGATGCCCAGGAAGAGAAAGATACAGCTTGCATGTATCCTCTTACCTGGTATATCGTAAGTTTGACTCCCGGCAAACAACTTCAATTGAGATTAACATGTCGCTAGTGTTATTGCCATCTCAATTGCACGTTTGGTGCTGGTCATCGAAGGACAATGGAACATGGACATGTCATGGGCCTGTAAGTCACCAAACCACCACTCCCAAGCCAATCTAACATTCCACAGACAACCCCATGCTAGTAATCGAAGTCAGCGAAATCGGCGGCACCCTCATCGCCCTATCAGTACCAGGCTTCAAGCCCCTCTTCGACAAGTTCATCCTACAGAGAGACATCACCCAGGGCGAAGACACCGGCAAGTCATCAAAGCGGCAGCAAAGCTCCAAGGGAGGCACGGCGCTACGGTCGCTGAATTTTAGACCGGAGCATGATGTGCTTAACAGTCGCGATACTTGTGCTGAGGGGACGAAGGTTTATCAGATGAATGATGTGACGGCGGATAATAGGAGTGTGAATAGTGAGGATGGAATTTTGGTGCAGGTGGATTTCAGGTTGAAAGAGGATATGCAGGATGCGAAAAGTGGGAGCGATGCGGGAAAATCATGGAAATGAGGGCTTGACCTTTGTATGAGTACAGCGTATTGTCACAATTATCTGATATTCTGATGATTCAGAAGGAATTATTCTCATTTGCTGTTGAACGATGCCATCCAACACAGTCTCACGTGAATTATACCAAGTACCTGGAGTAACATCCTTCGCCTGTACATGATAAGACCATGTACTGTAAATTGAGATGCACGATGGTGTTACGGTGCCTGGCATGGATGGCTGCACGAGATGCACGTCACCAGCCATCAGAAATTGCAATCAAAAGACGGTTATCTGTCAGCCATGCCGAAGCCTGCATCTTCAAGAATTTTAATGAGGAATTCCCTTCGGCACATCCAACTGCGCGACTTTCCCTCAATCGAGTTTAGGCCTACCGCAAATCCCTAGACTCCCTAAATCCACTAAGTTTACGGGGAGCAGGCCCGCCCCAGTCCGTCAAATCTCCAAAGCTTCAGCTTTTGACAACGATCTGCTAGCTGGAATTCTTCAACCCATGTCTGGCTTCTGGCAAAATTGCTCATCGACATGGACATTCGATGTCATGACATTTTTCTTAGCTAAACGTCTTTCGGCCCGCTCGATCCACTCGCTGAAGAACGCCGCTCTCGCAATTCCGAGGAAGGTGCGCCTCTAGAGAAACCCCTGTAGCTCCCTTCCAGGTAGCTCAATTAGACCGGGCAGGATGCTCCTGCAGGTCTAAGGTAATAAACATAATAACAGCTGTATACCCTCCGTTCTTTCTTCATTTCCTCAGACTTCGTTCTCTTGCCCTCCCATCGCCATCATGAAGCTTCTCAGTCTGTCTCTGGCCGCTGGCCTAATCGTCAATCAAGGCGCGAGCGCTAAACCGAATAACAAGGACGAACCTCTTTTCTCGTATAATGCCAACCTGCTTCCTCTCGAGAAGAATGTCGGATCGTCGGATCTTTTCCCCATGGCAAAGTGCAATGGATTCAAACTGGAAGAAGCGACCTTCACCGAGATGCAGAACGCCATGAAAGCTGGGAAGCTTACCTCTGTTCAGCTCCTCACCTGCTACCTGATCCGCACATACCAGACCGAGGAGTACATCAAGTGAGTTCGTGACATGGATGCCCTTCTAGGAATGACGTCTTGATCTACGTGGAATATACTTTGCGACAGAAAGCTAATCTTTGTACAGCTCAGTTATGCAAATTAACCCTGATGCTTTTGCAATTGCTGCTGAGCGCGACGCCGAACGAGCGAAGGGCGAGGTTCGAGGTCCCTTGCACGGCATTCCATTCACCGTCAAAGACAATTTCGCGACCAAGGACAGTCTCGAGACCACGGCAGGCAGCTGGGCTCTCCTTGGCAACATTGTCCCTCGCGATTCCCATGCCGTCAAGAAGCTTCGCGATGCAGGCGCTGTCCTGTTTGGCAAGGCTGCCCTAAGCGAATGGGCTGATATGCGCAGCAATGACTACTCCGAGGGTTACTCTGCCCGCGGTGGTCAGGTTCGCAGCGCTTACAATTTCACCATCAATCCTGGCGGTAGTTCTACAGGTAGCGCTGTCGGTGTTGGAGCCAACGCTATTGCGTTTTCGCTTGGTACAGAAACGGACGGCAGTGGTGAGTTTAACCTTAAGCCGGATACCGTGCTGTAGCATTCCACTAACACACCTTGGCGTAGTTATCAACCCCGCTAACCGCAATGCCCTCGTGGGAATTAAGCCCACTGTTGGTCTGACGTCGCGAGCTGGTGTCATTCCTGAGAGCGAGCATCAGGACTCTGTGGGAACTTTTGCACGCACAGTCAAGGATGCTACACTTGTTCTCGACGCCATTTATGGCATTGACAAGCGCGACAACTACACCTCTGCGCAGAAGAACAAGACCCCCAAAGGTGGCTATGCGCAATTCCTCTCGAAGAAGAATGCTCTCAAGGGTGCTACGTTCGGTCTTCCTTGGAAGAGTTTCTGGGTTCATGCCGACGAGGATATGCAGTCTCAGCTTCTCGAGCTTATTGACCTGATTAAGTCTGCTGGTGCGACAATCATCAATGGCACTGAGATTACCAACTACGAGACTCTTGTCAGTCCTGATGGATGGAACTGGGATTATGGTACCACTCGAGGCTTCCCTAATGAGTCTGAGTATACCTACATCAAGGTTGACTTTTACCGCAACATTGAGACGTACCTGAGTGAGGTGGAGAACACTAATGTCCGCAATCTTCAGGACATCGTCGAGTAAGTGACCCCCCATCATTGACATGTCAGCATCTCTAACACTCATTAGCTTTAACAAGAAGTATGATGGCACAGAGGGCGGTTATCCCTATGAGGATGGCAAGGGTCACCCCGCCTTCGCTTCAGGTCAAGACGGCTTTCTCGCTTCGCTGGAAACCAATGGCGAACGCGACGAAACTTACTGGCAAGCTCTCGAGTTCTGCCAAACTTCCACCCGCAAGGGCATCAATGACGCTCTTTCCTACAAAGGCAAGAAGCTGTCTGGCCTTCTCGTCCCACCTCAAGTCGCCCAGGCTCCCCAGATTGCCGCCCAAGCTGGTTACCCTGTCATCACTATCCCCGGAGGCTACTCCAAGGAGTCTGGCATGCCTTTTGGCCTGGGAATTATGCAGACTGCCTGGGCTGAGGGAGAGCTCGTCAAGTGGGCCAGTGCGATTGAGGACCTGCAGCTCAGCGAAGATGCTCCCTCAAAGCGTCGCCTCCCCAAGTGGCTTGGCTATCTTGAGCGCAATGTGCCAGTGCCTTTCTGAGATCGCGCGGCGAATATAAATGGATTTGAGTGGTATTTAATTTGGAGATATGGTTGGTGCATATTTATAATACATAATAATTACATGAATACTTCTACAGCCTCATTGTATACCAGTATACGTTGGCCCCGTTTGAGCATTATTTAGCTTTGTAGAGCTTCTCCACATAGTGACATGTCTCTACGCATGTACCCATATCAAAACCAAAGCTAACCGACAGACGACCTACCTATTGACCGCATTCATATCATTGGAGTTAATGATGCTGAAGGTTGGTCAAACGACCAGGAAGTACAAACTCAGGATGGTATAGGGTAGTCAGAGACCTGCTCGTGCTCATGACTGTCAAGTTCAACTCACACCAACAACAAAAGGCTATTCCCAACTAATAACAATGGGCGATGAATCATCACAAAGGGTCTCGATCAGCAAAAATGAGGTCCTACCCGGGTTCGAACCGGGGACTTCGGAAATCGTTTTGATGGGTCATCAAAATCCAACGTCCTAACCACTAGACTATAGGACCAGTAGATATCTTGGTGCCTTACATTAAAGTATTATAAGCTAAGAGCGACATTGGCACACGAGAGTCAAAAAGTGAGGTCCTACCCGGGTTCGAACCGGGGTCTTCGGAAGGCTTCCGATCAAGTATCAAAATCCGACGTCATTACCACTAAACTATAGGACCAATGGATGAGAAAAGTTTTCGCAAACAATCCATATGTATTACAAACATCACGATTAAGAAGCGTAATTGGTCAGATTTAACGTCCTTCTCGATTGCAAGGCGGTTTACACACTTTTAACCAAGCATGCCTCTCACAAACGTTACTTCACTTTACTTCACTTTACATCACGATTTACTTTAGATACTATTGGGTGCAAGGAGTTTTATTTACTTGTGATAACGATCTTTACGATTTCTTGTAGGTCAACCCATACTCCTTTCCACCCAGCCGAATTATAGCATGACTTTGTGCAGTTAGCAGCTATTCAGCAATGTGTCTACAGTGATATAAAACAGACTACCTCCATAACAAGATTCGCTTGGGCTAATGACGGTCTAGGTTTGTTGGAAACCTACACATTCGAGTCGTTATGACTCCGATACATGAGAGCGTGAAAATGCATGGCTAATGATCGGGAATCCTAACAAAAGAAAAGAAGCATCGTAGAGGAGTAGTAACTTACCCTCGATCACCAGGCTTCATCAGATACCAGCCCGATGCCTTGATGTCTCTCTTGACATTGCGACACAGCGTATCGGCGGTCTCACGTCGCAGGTATCCTTCAGCTTGGAGGCGCTTAACCGGGCAATCAGCAGGGAAGCCGTAGATGCGAATAGTAAGTCCAACGATGTCTCCGAAAACACTGAAGTTGTTGCGACCGTAGAGGTTCTCGAGCCCATTACGCAGGCCCTCGAGACTGCTGATGAGGGTCGGGTTAAGGCTGACTTCAACGAACTGGCGAGGCTGAGGCTGAGGCTGTTCGGGAGCCTGGTAAGTTGCACTGCCGGCAGCGGTGAGGAAGGGATTACGGACTGTCTTGTTGAGTTTGTTTTGGGTACCGTTAGCGCTGTGCGCTGGCTGGTTGGGGAGTTGAGGAAACATCGTGATCTGTTGTCAGAGCGCGTTGGTGAGGAGATCGAAAGAAGGAAAGAACGAGCCGAGGGAAGAGCGAAATATAAATACGCAGTCCGAGTTTTGTTCGACGAAACTTTGCTCGGCGAGTTTCAGTGTTTGCGAGAAGGAACAAAAGTTTGTTACCTGCCTGCGCAAGGTAACAAAGGTGGTAAAGAGTGAACAGTGGTGGAAGGTGCGTGACACTGACAAGGCGGGACGGCCCGTTGTGTGAAGATTTAGAGATGGCCCGATGAGAAAAACATTTCTTTTGTTCTTGTGTTTCTGTTAAATACTGTAGCCTCTGGTAACGTTTCAGGCATAAAGGCGTTGACTCATTGCAGCTGGCTGACAGCTGCCAAACTCTGAGTCTAAGATTAAAAAGTCAAGTCGTCCATCCAGTGAAATACAGGTATACAGTTGAAAATTTCAGTGAATCACTGCAAACTTCGTGATAGGTGATTGAAACGATGAACTATATTCACAGTCGACGAGGAAATATTTGGAAACGCTCACTGAAGGTGCGTAAGCGAGATAATACTCATTACACAAGAACAAACGAAGCGCGTGAAAGACAGGCTATTCTCTGTATTACACAAGACGGGACAAGGACTTCGATGGATATTTCACTAAATAAAATGAGGTGAGGCAAGAAGTAAAGCTACCCTCTAACACTCATCAACCAGTCAGTGTTTTGAGTGGTCAACATGAGTGATGCTAGTATCGAGACTCTCAGGATTAAACCACCACTCAAGTATTCCATCCCAAGGTAATTCCTTCCAAGTCCATTCGGTCTTGCCCTTCGGAGGTTGGATATCCACATCTGCAACATGAGATTGTATCTGCTCAATCCTACCCGGTTTCTCTCCCACAAACAACCCCTTCGTACCCCTCGTATCGACCGGCGGTTCGACCCAGTCAAAGCGAAAACAACCCACACTATCCTCGTGACCATCCGCATACTTGAACAACAGTCCTGCGACCTTCTTGTATTTCCACTCGTCGAGACGGTTGTTTCCAAGAACGAAATGTCGAATTTTACCTTCGTCTTTCGCGTTTGGGCTTCTGCAGACGGTAACGCTAGTGACATTCTCTAGAGAGGCTGAGGAGTACTGCAGTGTGAAGAGAGGGTTGAAATTTGGCATACGACCGATCGAACTTTGTTTCGGCGGTGGTTGCCTTTGTTCGTTACCTGATAACTTAGGTGCCGCGAAAAGAGGAATTCCGTGAGTCGGCAAAGCGATGAATATCGTCATGGGAGCATGAGTCTCCGTTTCCGATACTAAAAACCATTTGCGTTTGCGTTCGAATTCAGGCGCGTGAAACCCATGATCTGGATGATTTCCCGCCACTATGGTGCGGCCCTTGCTAGTGACGAGCTGAAAGGAAGTCAGTATAGCGAGATGATAGCCTGACTGGGGAAGTCGCTTACTGCAAGAGCTATATCACTAGGTCTCTTGTGTCTTGCCAAGCCCTTGTACGTTTGTATGCCCCAAGGCGTAGATATGTGATAGTGGAAACGGCTACCTTGCTTCGGATATGGAAGTTCTTCAACGGTATCGTACTGGGTACAATCACGTAGCCAGACCTGCTTCACGTACTCGCCCTGTGCGATGGGATGGTACGTCCACTTCGAGTTGCCCATTTCCTCATATTCAGAGCGCTCCCTGCTGGTCATAACGCCGCGTCTGCTGCATTCATCTGTGTTTCTGTGTGCCTGGATAGCATCCATCTCGGTGCCAGCCCAACAGATCGAGTAGCCTGTGGTATCTGGTTTGTTGAAAGTCAGAGGCCTCATCCTTGCCACAATTTTACCTTCGCCCCAGCCAGGATGAAAGAGGGCCAGAGGTGTTGGTAAACTTGGACTTGGCCAGAATACTGGTGCTTGAGCTGGCGGCCTCACCACTTCGCGAAGTCTGTAGCCCTGCTGTTGATTAGATAGAGTACGGGACTTTCACTTCCTCGTTGGAACTTACATCTCCTTTAAAAGAAGGGGTCTGGCTCTCAACAGACAGCAACTGCCAGTAGGCAGGATGATTTTCGTCAAGTATGGCCAAATTTGGGTCTGTTAGTATTTGTCTGATACCGAGGTGGTCGCTCGATATGTACAAGACTTTGTCCGCTTTGATGTCTTGACAGACGCGACGGGCCTTGGTAGTTTGCGAGTTGGATAAGGAGCTCACGTACTCCACGCCATCAATCGTGGTATATGTTGCCCAGACTGGAAGTGTCAAGTCAATAGACCAGTCCTTCTGTCGGCGTTTCAAAGACATCTCTGCCAGGGTATATAGCCTGATCAGCTCATTATCATCGGACACTATTTTCCAGAGCTCAAGCGGTAGTTTGCCGAATGACTCACGAAGGGAACTCTCAATGAGGTTACGGATAGATTCCCTTCGTCGACGTTGATGCTCCTTGGTTGGCTGATAAGAATATTCGGTACAATGTCGATATTCGTTGAGTGGACTTCCAAGGCGTGTAGCCATGCGAGCGCAATCAGCATTGACAGCCACCGCAAGACCTTCGGGATGTTTGCAAGAGTGGCTCACGCAGTTCATGAATGCCATGTTAGAACAGCCCATGAATATACGTGAATGGCAGGGTCGAGGCTTCAGACGGAATGCTGTTGATACGCGATCATCTGGTGTGACTACTATACAGCTTAGTATAATAACAAGACGTAGGATGGGAGCCAATTACCTGCCAGGACATCTTCCTTCTCTCTCTCAATAGGGAAGAGACATGCTCGACAGCGACTCGTGTCGAGACATAATACCGGAACGGGGCGGCTATCACTATTCGTCGGCGCTAGATCAAAGTAGTCCGCTGGCACGGGCGGTCCTCCGTTAGCAGGGACGGACATGGTGATGAAGAAAGTGATTTGGTACCAACAAAGAAAAAAGGCTGTCCTTTTTGTGTTGAGCGTGACCAACAGCATGTCTAAGACATAAGCTGACTGGGCGATGATGAAGAACCAACCATAAGCTGGCATTTAACATCGAGCCAACGGGTGACTGTGAAGAAGAAAGTAACTTTTAGGCTATCTGATGCAAACAAATCCAACAATCTGATCGATCTGTGTTAGTTCCGGGGCATTACCCTAAACCTTGAGCTTAATATTGAGGAGTGTATCTCCCATCCTTCCATCGTTCGATATCTGTATCCAGATCAGTCGAGGGATAGAAAGAGCTCATTATACACCGCGTCATAGATCCAATTAGGCGAATCATAAGATCTGAAAACAGGCCTGGAGTCTTTGCATTGCTCAATTGCTATAAGTTAAATACTACTACCTAGGTAATATAAGAGAGGAAACTATATCTCGCTATTTACCATCACCACCCGTGGTGACGAATTGCGCCCATAATTCTTTCACCTTCTTGACCAAGTTCTCACAAAGCGAAGTGTGGTTGTCTAGTGAACTGTTGCGTATGTTGGCGATGTCGGCCAATATACAGTCACATCCATCGATACTAGACCATCCATCCGGGAAAGACGTTGTTTTTTGTAGCAACGTATCCGTAAACAGGCACTGATACCCCATAAAATTCGGGAGCCCCATTATGCAGGAGGTGCTAAGGCTTAGGGCGCAGAATGAATTGAAGTGACCTAAAGCTATATGCTAAACTGGCGTAAAGAGCTACAATTTCCCCTTGTTCCCTTAACGAAGCGTTGCCGGGTCATTGATTAGTTTCAACGGAATGTTTCTTTGCGTAGTAGCAGTTACAGGATGGTGCTGTTGAAACATTAGCGAAACGAATCTATATCACTTAAATTGTTATAAAATATAAAATATTTCTTTATTCTCTTTTTGTTTGTCTTTAATCCTAATATTATATTCCCTATTATCTACTACCTGCCTACAATGCCTGATGCTTGTTGCTGTCTTTGTGGGTCCTGGATTTGTCTGGTCCCCAATCCAGCAGAATGGAAGTCGCAATTTCATACCATATACACCCATCATACAGCTATTCATGCCGACGCAAGAGTCTATCTTTCTACCTCTACACGAAACACTCACATTATAAACGCCGATCCTACGGATGCAGCATCAAACAACGGCACCCTTCAAGTTAAACTGCTTCCACATCAGTATCACCATACCAGACCCCTTCCCCCAGGTCAAGCAAACAACCCAATCGCGTTGGGTGTTCCTATCCATTCAGCATGTTGGAAGATACTGACGGCCTTTCGTCCCCTTACGCAAGATGATTTGCAGTCGCTATTTAATCTTGTGCGTTCCATGCCGAAGCAGAATGGTGGCATAAATTGGGGTCCCAATTTCAACTACGGAGGCAAGGCGTATCGTATGTTTGCAAACACGCCGGGCGAGGAAGGCGACTTGTGCTCGGTAGACCTGAGAGACTTTGAAGTCAGTCCTGCTGATATTAGGGAGTTTCGGGATATCTTCGAGAAACACAAACTGGACACATCGCCCTCCCCAAAGTCAAGTCATCAGAAAACTAGAATTGGTGGATACAATCCCAAAGACCCTTTTGTCAAGTTGCCAGGCGAAATTCTGTCCTCTATCGCTCATTTCCTGACTCCAAACGACGTGTTTCTTCTGAAACAATCATCTCGTACCTATGCGCAGCTGCTGCTCCACAACAGCTACTGGCGTGGATTGTTTAAACGGGGAAATATACTCGACCACATCATAGAAGCACGGGATTATTCAAAAGTGCACTGGGAGCCAGTATGCCGAGATATCCAGGTTGCGATGCGAAAGGGCTCCTCCAGCTTTCAGAAAAAAAGTCCGGCTCAGAAGACATGCTTGGGACATGTGCTATCCACTGCAACAAGCTCTTCAAGCCATACGTGACGGCGGCCCCTGTCTTGGAAATGCTGTTAGATCTCACTTCGAACCTCTTGAAACACCAGAAAAGAGTCGTTGGTTTACTGCGACCCGAGCACTAAAAAGACCCCAGGCCCGCATAGAACCACTCACCCTCGGATGCAGGATCCTCCGACAGCGCATCCTGTCACTTCCCGCCGAGATCAGCCACATTCATTTTTCCACTGTCGAGCTATATGGCACACGCTACATATCTGGCTTGAAGGTTGTCAGTCAAGATGGTGACAGCCAGTCTCTTGGTTTCCAACAACCCACCTCGCATAAAGTCGTGGTTGCAAAACACAGTATCTGGGCAATTATAGTTGCCCTTGATCAGCGCGGCGTGAGAGGAATTTGTTTTATCTACCAGAACCAAAGTGTATCTGAGTGGATTGGAGATCATGAGAATATCCCCAAGCGAGTGCTTCGTTCCGGAGAATCTGGGAATACTGTTACACGCCTGGCGTGTGGGTTCGATGTAAGTGTCCATCCAGACTGTTCATCAAGCTCCTGGGTAGCAGAAAACCTGCCCTAGTACTTGTAGCGTTCTCGATTGTTAGCTGACTGTCAAATAGGCCGGGAAGCTTGTGGCACTTTCTATAAATGCCTCAACTCCTTCGGAACGCAGTGCCTATCCAGAGAAGTTCTATGCTGCATTAACGAAGCCCATTTTGTGGTACCCTGACCTGCCTGACACGAATATGAAGATACAGGAAGATGACGCTTCCTCTTCTCGCAAAGATATCATCAGCGAACGGCAAGACCTTCCGAGATGCCTTGCACTTTTCCCAAAGGAACAACCCGAGGCGCTTATCAGCATTACCGTTCGACATCGATATTCGCCCAGGCATAAAAGGCTGCAGATTGAATGCATCACGATGAGATCCAGCGACGCGAGTGTTGAACTGGGTTTGCCAAAACTGGACGATTCCTACGAAGAGAGCATATTTGAACGCCAGAGGAATGAATCAACCAATCACTTTTTCGAAAGCCACACAGAAGAGGAAATCTTTGAGATTGATGGTCCTGGCGGAGAACGTATCGTGAAACTCAGCGTTTGGCATCAAAAGCCTGAAGGTTTTCTGGTTGCGTTGGAATTCGAGACGAACCATGGCCGAAAACATACCGTTTCTAGGCAAGATACAGTCGATCCTAAATTTAAAGTCTGTCAATTTGTGGCTGGTGATGATACTCTTGTCGGCTTTTGGGCTACAATGACAACGCAAAGGGGATTTGGAGAGTTCATGCCTGTTTACCGCTAGTACCACTTCCAATTGCTAGGACCTTGGCTGAGTAGTACATACGATATAAAACTGCTAATAAATTGGGTACCAAAGAAAGGTTGCCTATTAATGCTGGTTTAAATTAGCATAAGCATCTAAAATATATAATCTTTTATACTCTTGGCAACTTGTATTTCCATGTCCTAACATAAAATGCGAGCTATAGAAACTAGGTATACTGGTTATAACACCCAAGATTTCTGCTCAGGTACATAATCGAGTTTAGTTTTTGTACTTCTCGCCGGACGTAATAGTTGGGAACAGCAACGGATCATCCATTAGCCATTCCATATGTTCCGTTCTGATATGCACGGAGATATCAACACCGTTATCAGTCCAATAGTTCGAAGCAGGCCCCGGTGCTTCCTTGACGGCAATATTACCATCCATATCTGGCACAACACTCTCAACATATGAACACGTAGATCCAAATCCAAAATCGACACCATAAACATTTGCACGTGCCCACGTCGTTACGAGAATATGCCTCTGACCCAGAAAGGCTTGCCATATTCGCTGAGGAGACTTTTCGAATGCGATGCTGTGTAGATGGGCGGCCATGTTACTCGGTTCAGAAATTGTTCTGAGGGTGTTCCGGACATGGGTCGCTAGTTCAGTCGAATTTGAAGGTTCACAAACTTTAGAAGCTGGATGTTCGATGTTCATCATCACAGCCGGTGAACCGAGAAACTTTTCGTTAAGGCCAAAGGATGATCTAACACCGTATACAAGATTGCAGTGGATGGGATCTGTGTCGCTTTCCAAACCGCGTGCACGGGCAATGCAGGACCAAATATGAGCGATGATTGCATCGTGTTGACTGAGCTTTTCTGATGAAGCCTCGTTGACCTTATTCCATAGTAAAATGACCTGTTCTCTATTTAAGTGGATAACGCAGTTCGACACAGGGGCGGCCACATCCCATTCTTCCCAAGGCATAGCTGAGCCTGCTGGTTCGAGATCCGGTGTATCGAAAACCTCTGGAACCGGAGGTGCCCATGAAGGTTTTGAGCCAGGTGCCCACCAGTCATATCTGTGCATTGGCAACGACATAGCTTGTTGTATAAGCTTTTGGTCGGGTTGTTCAGCGTTGATGTCTCCGGCGGCATGATTGTCAATAAGCGCAGGATCGAACGTCGACGTGGATCGAGGGATGGGGTTTCCAAGAAGAATGGACTTGCTGACAGATGCCCAATCTTTGAGAAGAGACATAACAGCCGTGGTATCGGCAAGAGGATGTGTCTCTTTCAGAGCCAAGACAAAACCACCGCATGCTAACTCGGTGATTTGGATCGCAAGAAGAGGATATAGACAGCCACTTTCATCCTTGATAGCATGGCTCAACAGCCGTGGCGTCGGTACAGATGGCATAAACTGCTTGAACACAGCAGAGTCGCAAAGCCAGGCAGGGTGTTTAGAAACTCTGTCCTCGGGATACAAAGATCGTAGCGTAGAAGAACTTCTAGCATGGACATATTCGACACCTCGATCATTCGAAGTTCCGTAATGCGCATACAGGCGTCTAAAGCGTCGTGCATGCAGAGGAAAATGCGCAGCTTCCGGTGGAACAGTCCCGTCTGTAGATTCAATAGCTTTCAAATGGCCACACAACTGGGGATAAGACTCAAGCGTGATCGCTAACGACTCGCGCAAGTGATGGGCCAAGTTGATATCTTGACGAGTTGGCTTTTCGTAAAGCCATATTGCGCTTGCGTCGGAGAAGTTGGCGGTTGTGCTGTCGAGAAGGGATAGCGGGACGGCTTTTTCTTCACATTTTGCGGTTAAGCGTGTCGAGCTGATGATTGATGTAGACATGACTGGAGAGTGGAAGACACCTGGAGAGTTGTTGAAGAATAGTGACGGAACATGGGTAATTCATATATCGAATTTCTGCCGCTGTTCGGCTCGGATATGCCCCACAATGTGAGATAAAGGAAGGCCAGATATTCCTTCAGTCCGCTTCGGGAATAATGCATTTCGGCGAGCTTAATCCAGTAATCGACTCAATATGACTCATGGAACAAGATTGATTCTATCCGTGGCTATAGTCTTTTGCCGCTCAGTTCGATGATCCGTTTTTGAGCCATGAAACAAAGTTGTGCAGGGAATGAACAGTCGCAACTTCATATCCCTTGAAAAGCCCTTCCACTGTCTCCTTCGGGTGGTCTTCAATCCTGCATGTGTTTCCATGTGACTTACCACTAGAATCAGACCGCCAGCGCTTCAAATCCGTAATATTCTCACATTCATCCTCTGGATCCAGCAGAACCGGGTTCCAACCCGCATTCGCTGAACCGACCACATCCTTTGAATAATCATCACCAACGTAGACTTTCTGCCACTTCTCAGCTTCTGATTTGGCCTCAGTCAGGCTTCTTCCGTTCCGTGCGCTGATTATCTGAGCGAGCATGAATTCTGCGGCGTTGAAGATTTGCTTATCTGGTTTTTCGACACCGACGTCGTAGGACATGCAATGGAAATCAATGTCAAAAGTGCTACTCTTGATCTTACTTGGATCAGAGTCTGTGCCATAGCGAAGAGGGCTGACGTTAAGACCCAGAGATGAGAGAATGCTGGGAATACGATCATCTGAATTGGTCACGACACCGACAACAAGCTGATCATAATGTTGAGATGTGTTACCCTTCAAGCCCTTTAAAGCTTCTATAAGACCCTCTTCAGTCTCATAACCCTCTCTTGAAGCAAAGCGATGTAGTAACTTAGGCGCGAGGTCTTGAGGAAGAGATTGGCCTTTCGGGATCAAAGGCGTGAAAGTATTGTGAATAACCTGCAAACATCAGCACCGAAGAATACCAATAATAAGAACAACGCACGTTCGTCCACCATTTCTTAGCGCCAAGACCAGTTTCTTTGCCAAAGTTTGGATTCTTCTTAGACTCTTGCTTGATAGTCGATATCAAAGTAGATTGTAGTTCTTCATCGCTAAAGTCGGTAAGGCCGCATTGCCGTGCGACTTGGGCGTATTGCTGCGCGACTGGTTGAACAGGCCTTATTAGAGTCCCGAAGGCGTCGAAACATAGGAGGAGATTTCGTTTTGACATGATTGAGGGTAATTGTCGAAGAGTTGAGTTGTGTTGTTCGACGGGTGTCGCGTTTAAATTCTCCACAGGGTTTAATGATTACGTCATCGGAATAACCTCTAAGTCGACACGAGGGATCCTGTTTCTACAAAATGTCAAGGAATACTTCTACAAGTCAATATTAGGTATTCTGTTAACTTCTGTCAGTCAATGGAGATCACATGTGCAAGTGGCAAGGTTAAGTTCCCGAAGCTTGATGTATTCAGGCCGTGTGGCCCAGTCTAAGGGAAGTCTATCTATAGAGGAGTCTCGAGCCTTTATAGCTACAGCATGACTCTATTCCATCTTTGTAATTCCAAGTGGTATGCAAATCCTTTGCTCCTGAACTCGAGTGCGATTCATCTCAAATCAATCCAAAAGCCCGTGTGGGCTCCTCTCGTCTAGCGAGAGTCCAAATTCTTTCCCTCCAAACTCCGAAAGCGCAAGCAGATCCAAGACAATGCGATTATATCATCAGCTTAGTTCTTAGGCTGGACCAGGTACTGACGCATGCCAGAAGAAGGAGACTTACCGAGAGTCATGATCTTGAGACCCTGCTTCTTGGTGATGTCGTGGATCTCCTCCTCGCCGCGCTTCCAAGATGGGAACATGACATAGGTGGTTCCCTTCTTGATGACATATCCACCGTATCGCTGGCAGACCATTTCTTCCAGAGCGGTGACTTCGAAGAAGTGCATGGTGTTGATCAGCTTCGACTCGTAAGACCAAGCGGTCTTGGGGTCAGCAACAATACCAGCGTGCTGCTGAATGCCGGAGAGGTAAGTGGTGAAGAAGTCAGCATAAGCTGCAGTACCGTAAGCCTTGTGAGTGATGGCACTCTCACCAGCAGAAGGGCCATCCTGGCCAACGATCAAACGGTCAAAGCCGGAGAGGTGAGCGCGGACTTCGAGGCAGCGATCGACGCACATCTGGTCGGGGGCATTGTAGAAGATGGAACCGAGAGATAGGAAGATGCGGTTGCCAGTGATGTTCTTGTAGAACTTGTCACCCTGGGAGAAGTCTCCCCAGAGACCGATGCAAGTGATACCTGGGAATTGATCGGCGGCGCGGTTGACGTGAGCAGTGAGCGAATCCTTGTTAATGTCGAGAGCGACATAGGTAACCTGCTTACCCTGGTTGATGAAAGCGTGGACGTAGGGCTCGTACTTGGGGCTATTGGCAGCACCGAGGTCAACAATGACATTGCCAGTCTCTGGCATCTGGGAGACAACATTACCAGCAGTGGCGGTGATAATGGAAATTTCGTCTGAGGTCTGGTATGAAGTACCAGCGATAACGTTCCACTTATCCATGCCATAGGTATAGGCCATTTCCTTGGGAAAGTAGCCGTTGCCACGGAAGGCATCGGGAAGCTGTCGATCGAAAGTGAGGTTGAGCGAGGAACCGCCGATGTCAACAACGCTTCGGTTGGCCTGGAGCCAGAACATGTTAGCGGAAGTAGAAGAAGACATTCTGATTTATGTCAAAGTGTTGATGAATGTAGTTAGGATGTGTAGAGTGTGTGAAGATAGTGTGAAGAGTGCGATGATAAGTAGCTATGAGCTGAAAAGATGTGTGTGTGGTAGGGAGAGGAAACGGAAGTCGTTAGGGAACAGACGAAAGAGGGACTTTATACCAGAGATCTCGTGAGGTCCATTTCGTCTGTTCTAGTAGTGACAGAGCTGTCCGGGCTGGCGTATTGGCACTGGCATGGCACAAAGATATTGTTCGCGGGTTTCCCATTGGACGTTCGAAATTCTTGTCAGGGCCACGGCGTCTGTTCTATGGGTGACACTACTGAACAGGCCCGCAATCTGGCACTGACAGGGCACAGCGCTGTTGTCCACAGGTTTCTCATCGGTCCTTCTATAGTATAAAGCATTTTCGTGGTGTTCTGGCACGGCGAGAAGCGGGCTGGCGAACATGTCGGCCGGTCGTCTTTGTGAGTGCCACCGATGTCAATGCTCTAGCAAAGTCTCGATTACTCAGGTTCTAGTATAACGAGAGGGTAGCTTTTCATGCCTTATATCCCATAATGGGGACTCTCTCTGCTTACTATTAGTATTCTTGGCCTGACGGACGCCTCGGTGCCGGGTAGTTCAGTACCTGACTATTTTATGTTTTCGATAGGATTCTACTCACTATTCTTAATCCGAATACGCTCTTTAAGTTATATATATGTATATGATGTTTGATATAAGCCGTATATGATGACAAAAAGAAAGCTACAGATCGAGATTTAAAAGATTCCTTGATTCTTTTATAGCACACTAGGCAGCTAGACGAAGCTGGACGTAGATTCCTCATGTTTGTTTTGTAGGCAATCTTTAATCGAAGGACAAATAAAGAAATATTGCAAAATATTCACTAAGTAACAAATAAGAATATCAAAAAACAAAGCAAACAACAAATCTCGTATAGACAACAGGTCTACGTAACACTCAGTGACAAAAGTTTCCTTGACATTCAGACAAGTCGATGAATGTTAAGATGAAGTATCCACTCCTGGGGCTTCAACCAATCACATGATTTTCTTTTCGGGAATTTCGCGTTTCCTGGCTAGGCCCTCAGCTTACGCCTGAACATGGGGTCAAGTCCAATTGATTATCGGAGAAATGCTGGTTTGATGCATTTCGATCCCTATTTCGGATCCGAGCTGATGAAAGACCCACTACCATCTAAAGACTACTTTACAGTACCGTGTCGGTTGGCATATCACGGGCAAAAGACAAGCTTCTATCTAAATTTCAGGGATGGAGCTATTGGCCGTTGCATAAAACGGCCGATCTTCAGGTGCGCTTGGCAATATCAGGTTGTGCAGGGTAACTTCAATCACCCGCCAGTAACATTGAAAGCTTGGCATCTGAAAGAGGGTTTGAGGCTGTAAAGTTCATGATGCGGCTAACACCGATGAAGTTCGGGATCGAAGTACTGTGCAAGTGCCGAATCAATCTCGCTGAATCGATCATCGTGGTGTCATCAATTTGTAGGTTTGGAACAGTAGGTGAGGCCTCTGCACGATACTTGATTCAACCACATGCTGAGGCGATATGTCCCTAACAGTGTTCTACCCAACCTACCACCATATCTGATAGTACACCATCATAATACCCCAACATTCGTCAGTGGACATGCAAGCCTTGTGGCTGAGCAAAGAGTTAATTGAGCTAACGCCACAGATTCTGAAGTCATGGAGCAGTCATTACGCGTTAGTGGCAGCTCCCAAGACGTGATCGGCGGTGGCTGAAAGATTCCAAGTTGTGACCGGGTAGAATGATATCATCACCGTCATATTGCACCACAGAATCCCACAAGAATAAGCCTGATTTACGAGACCCCAGCCATTAATCGTATTTTCTTATTCGAGTCCTGACATTCCAATTCATTTTTGTTCATTTCATACCAATTGACACCATGCAGGACGATCACAGAGATAAAGAGAAGCGCTCAAAATGGAAGATCTTTAGCTCTTCAAAAGACAAGGACAAGGACAAAGATCACCTCAAAGAAAAGCGAAAAAGCCAAGACCTTCCACCTCCACCCATCAATGAAGCAGCTGAGACTTCGGGTGACTCAACATATGGAAGCAGCGAACCGAATAACTCGCTTACCACAGAGGGCGATCTGAGCAACACGAGAAGCAATGTCAACGTCGGCAGTGGTAGTGGATTGAGCCCTGGAAAGACGCCAGACCCTACAACGCCTACCCCAGGACCAAGTCACAACCCCAACCCCAACTCGGGACCAGAATCATGGACCAGTCCGACCATCAAAAGAGAAACTGTTACCAATCCAAATACTGGACAGACGATAACGACTACTACTACCACAACAACGACTACGACGACTGTGACCAACTCGAATGGTACGACGCAGACGATTGAGGAGCCGAGGCCTGTTGCTGAGATGCCCACTGTCGCAAACCAAGAGATTACACCAACTTCCCCGCTGCCACCATCACATGAACAGCCACCACAGCAGCAACCGCCTCCGCCTCCAGGGCCACCACCAGGACATCAATTACAACCGCCTCCAATTCCTACTCAATCCCAATTCGAACCACCTTCAGGCGAGCCATCACCAGTTACCCCCACAGCGCGTCGCAAGAGTTTCGAAACACCAGGCAAACGAATTATTCCTCCCCGTGACCCGGTCCCCTCACAGGCTTCACTCGCCCCTTCAGTTCCGCCTTCAATCGCCGACAGCAACAATTCCCCCGCAATTCCAGAGCGCAATGTCAGACGATCGGCTGAGTTTGTCCCCGCGCCGTTGCAGATCGGCCAGGGCGCTTTTCCACCGCCTCCACCTCCGCAGGACAATAAACCCTTCAATTATTCCCGGCCTGTTAGCAAATCCACCTTTGCGAACTTGAAGACTGCTGCAGCAGGCATTCACGTAGGTCACATTGCACATTAACAATATCAATTGATACTAATTTTATTACAGGGCGCTGGCGAAACACTCCGTGGAACACTAAATTCCAGCTTTGACAGAGCTCTTGGCGCTGGCCCAGCGGCAATCGAAAGGAACCAAGCTACCATTGAACAAGGACGCTACGAGATCGACCAAGGCGAATTCTACCATCCCAATCAATACCGTCTACAAAGACCCCATGACGACGCCGGTCCGTCAAGCGACGCGCCGCCAATTCCCGATGCGCAGTACGACGACCCGCCGTTCAATATGGGCAACACCACGGGAAGTCCCGCTGTATCAGACAAAGACAGGGGTCGCCGCAGTAGTAGACTGAGCAGTTTATTCGGCAAGAGTTCGCATAGAGCTGCGTCGCAGCCTGGTGAAGATGGGATGACACCGAGAGCCGAGAGACAAAAGTTGAAGAAGAGGAGTAGTTCGGGGCCGGGCACGCCCAAGTTGAGTGTAGTTGGAGAACGAGTGGGTGAACAGTGAGCAAGCGTTTTGTAATTCTAGCTTCAGTGAACAATTGGGACAAGCACACGTTGGACATGGTTTGTTGCGAGACATTTATGGGCAATTTCGCGATAGTCAGATTTAGTATATGACCGACAAGACATGTTTTAACGCCAGTGTTTATTATTGGTATCCTAAGCATACATCTAAACATAAGGAAATAACTGATTGTCGAGTCTATTTTGAGACGTAGTGAGCGACGTAGCCAATCTCCATGTGGTTGCCGATTCCATCCTTGGTGTTACTGTTAGGCCAGCCAGGCTATTCACATGTTAGCAAATGCCTCAAGCACTTGAAGATTTGACTTACCCAGTCTCCGCCGACGGCGACGTTGAAGATGATAAATAAGGGACTCTGGCACAGCGTCTTCCAAGTGCCAGAGTTTCCAATCTGAGCGCCAGTCACTCTATGAAAGCTTCGACCATCTCGGTACCAGGTGATGGTCTGAGAGCGGTAGTTACTGCTTCGACGATCAAACTGGACTCGCCAGACGTGGTAGTTGCTATCGGGGAGATCGATGTTGGAAGCGATGCCACCGGGCTCATTGCAGATTCCGCCAGGGGATTTATCACAGTGGACAGCGCCGTAACCAATCTTTTCGCCGTTGATGTTCTCCATGATATCAATCTCTCCACACTTGGGCCATTCCACACCCTTGCGGATGGAATCACCAAGGAGCCAGAACGCAGGCCAGATACCCTTCTTGCTTCTAGCCGAGTTACCACCCAGTCTAAGCTGAGCTTCAACACGAGTAATCTTCCCATTCTTAGGGGTCAGAGTGTACTTGCTCTCGATTCTAGCAGAGGTCCATCGTCCATTAGACTGTCTGGGAACGAGCTCAAGAGAGTTCTTGCCTGTCTTGCGGATGTTCTTTTTGTTCTTGACGTAGGCTTGGACTTCATTGTTGAAATTGTTCTCGCGCTGGATGATGTTCCATACGCTTGTGTCTGGGTATGTGTTTGCGTCACCCTGGAAGCCTTGGGACCAGACTCGGGAGTAGCCTGAGTAGGAGGGGGGAGTTGTTGCTGCTGCCGAGGCGAGCAGGTAGGTGATGATGATGGTGAAAGATAACATGATTGGGGATGTAAAGGAATGCTTGCGGTGTTTCCGCGTGGGGATGAAGCACGAAGAATAGTGCTGGGCACTTGTAAAGGAGAGTTGAAAAGAGATGAGAAGTTAACTACCTATGATTGATGGCTACCTTCCTCAAGAGCGAGGCCCAGGCCCAGGTTATATACACCAAAAGTCTTTTCCATCATCGATATTTTCTCCCCTCATCCCAAGGATGGGAATATTGGTCTAGACTAACAAGCGAACAATAGCATTGAATCTGGAACATGTCTCAGCTGGTTTCGATTCCCTAATTCAACCAAGCTATACCAAACGCAGACCTGATATTGAGATTCCTCGGCGCCACGTCTCCGATATCTGGAATTGTGGCTGATTTATTTCGCTGCTAAGCTTTGGTCCCTGATTCCAGGGGAAAGGGGTTATCTAGATGGGGCTAAGTGGATGGTTAAGCATACGCGCATGCAAGGAACGTGGCAAGAGGTTAATTTTCGTGGCGTTTATTGGAAGGGCATTTTGTGAAGGGACTGAGAATGCGATTATAAGCCACTTTGGCGCGACTATTGAAGAGGCGTAAGAGGGGTCAAGATCGAATTTCTAGAGTAGCTAGACTACAACCGTCCGAACAACGTAGAAGAACCCCCTCGTTCGAATGAGAACCAGCGAAACGACGATAATGGTGACCAAAATGAAGACAAAAAGAATGATCAACCAAGGATTCGAAAAGAGTCTTCCAATGAGCATGGCAAGTAACATCCAAAGCGCAATCCCCATCATCTCCCTATCCGAAAACTCTTGCGCATGCACACCAACGAGGTACCCACCACCTTCATAATTCATCATCGCGACAGTTAAAATCAGACTTCCGAAAATGAGTAACATGTCTACGGCCAGTATAGAGCTAGTCCATAGTGCCCAGCCATGACCTTCTGCTGCTGCTATAGCCACAGAGAAAAGATTGATGAAGATTGATGTGATTAGGAAGGCGACCAGGACTGCGCCTAGTGTTTTGGGAGTTTTGTGATCGATGGGTTTGTCGATTGCTTCTTTGCACTTTTCGAGTGTTGCGGAGGATTTTGCGGCGTCAAGATCTTGGAGAACGGCTTGGGCGAGGTTGAATGTTGGTGGGAATTTGCGCTTGCATGATGTTCCATCTTCTGTGACTCTGCAAACTCCTAAGAATATGTTAATAATTAATCCCTGTGGCTATGAAAACTGGATTCCAACCTGATGCACCGAACTTGTACCAGTCGGGTATGATATCAGCGGTAGCTTTTTCACACTCTTCACCCCAGACCAGACCGATGGTTGATCTTGGCCATTGGACGAGAGCATAGTTCTTTTCCGCTGTGGTTCGGCATCCTGCCAGTACACAGATCGAAAGGGCGATAAGTCCTAGGAGGGAGGTGTTAGTAAATCAAGGGTTGTGAATATTGAAGGGTGGCATACCCAAGTTCCAAAACGCAACCCAAATGATGCTTTTCATCGTTTCTTTTTCGTATTCAACGGTCTCGATCAGCCTTGTGGACACGCCTAGTACTATTAAACTACTAGTCCAAGAGGCCAAGCACCCTTTTTGTACAAATCGTACTCTCTCCTGAACAAACAACGGTCAAGCACAACGATCAGCTGGGTGGAATTCCGAGTGTCACTCTGAAGCGCCGCCAAGCCAACACCCGAAAAACACACCAGTAAAACGATTATCTTCTGACGATCTTGTCTCGTTGTTTTCAGCTTTAATTTCATCCTTGCATACACGAAGGGTCAAAATAACGGCTCGACCCCTGTCAGCTGAACTCACTGGTTAGCTGTGAGTGGTCAGACTTGAAGGGCACATCGGAAAGGCGTTTTTAGCTTGGGCGGCTATGTTACAGAGGAACGAAAAGAGGATAAACAAGGGCGGAATTGTTTCTTGAACCCTTGTTAATGTAACTGCCGATGTGATGGGGGAATAAGCTTGGAGGGAAGCTTATCTTTGAGTGCGGAAGCGAGTGAGACAAGTCATTGTCGTGCATAAATGACAGTCAGACGATATGGTAGTACAGGGTACTGCTGCATAATTGTTTAAGTGAACGTGGAGGAATGTGAAATCCGGCAGGTAAGTTAACCCTGGAGGCTGAATTTCAACATTCTGTCTGGACTACCTCTGGCCTTCAACAAAATTTTAAATGAGAGCCAGTAATTTGAGAGTTTTATTTTCTATTTATCTGGTCAAAGGGACCATTTTTATCTATTATTCAACACACATTTCTACATCATAAACCTTTTTCATCGAATTCTTGACATATCTAATCTGCAACCCAGGAGCCCCATGAGGGTAGCTACCCACCCCGCAGGGTGTCAGAAGAATAATCGTCATAAGCAAAAGAGACAAAATAGTTTAGTCATGGATCTTATAGCCATTTAGAGAAGGATCTAGGCTACTTTACTTTTATAGCCTAAGCCTTAGAGGTCATTTCTTCTGTCACCCACCTGCCACCACCGGCCTTTAACAAAACTTCAAATGAAAGGCAATAATCTTAGGAATTTGATTTCAATTCGTTTGACCAATGTGACCATTATTCTATATCATCCATAACACATGTCTATATCATAACCCTTTTCTATCCAATCCTTGACAAATAAATCTATAGCTCAGGAGCACCGTAAGGGTAAGCAACCTGTGTAACAGCGGGCCACTTGTACAGCTTATGCTCAGTATCAGCGCCAGCCTTGGCGAAGTACTGCATAACATCGTTCCACAAGCTATCAGTGTTCTCCTGCTTGCTCAGATCAACAGGCTCCTGCTCGTTGGCAATCTGGCAAATTTGAACACCAGCGGCAGCAAATCGCTTGAGGACATCATCGTGGTCGAAGCACTGCTCAATGGTTCCAGTGATGGACTCCTTCTTGAGAGTCTCGGGAAATCGAGGCTCCTGGGCACTAGCGCGACCAAGACCAACACCGTCGATAATGTCGAGGGAGTCAACCATAGCCTTGACGGTCTTGAAACCACCAGTGGAGAAAACCTTCATGTCACGCTTAAGAGCCTTGACAATCTCCTCAGCCTGAGTAAGGAAGTAGTTCTCTCGCTTGCGGTTCTCCTCCTTGATATGGGCGAAAGCAAACTTCTCGTAGTTTCCACCAGAAAGCTCAAGGAAGTCAACCTTGGCCTTCTCAAGCTCGACAGCAAGAGCCTTGGCATCCTCGACGTCGACACCACCGGGAGTGTACTCAACAGCGTTGGCCTTGATACCCACGATGAACTTGGGGCTCACGCGACGCTTGATCTCAGCGATAACCTCAAGGACGAGACGCATGCGGTTCTCGCGGCTACCACCGTACTCGTCTGTGCGCTTGTTGGTGCGAGGAGAGAGGAACTGAGCGAGGAGGTAACCGTGAGCACCGTGGAGCTCGATACCGTCGAAACCAGCCTTCTCGAGGAACTCGGCGGCGTGGGCGAAGCCATTGATAACGTTGGCGATATCCTCCTTAGTAGCAGGTCGGGGAACACCGTATGTCTTTCCAGGAGAGCTGCTAACGAGCTGAACATCAGAAGCACTGATAGGGTTGGGCTGAATCCACTCCTCGACCTGACGACCAGCATGCGATACCTGAGCGATCAACAAGTTACCAGTCTTCTTAGCCTCAGTAGCCAACTCCTTGAAACCGTCAAAACGACGACCCTCAAAGGGCTCCTCGGCGGGAATGGTAAGGTTACCGGGAGCTTCAAGGTTCATTCCATCGATGATAACGTTGCTGGTAAGAATAGAGCCCCAGCCACCGGCGCCCCAGTTTCTGTAAAGGTTGAGGAGCTCGGGTGTGACGTATCCACGGGCTGAGACATCTTTGGGGTCCCATGTGGCGAGCTTCTCAGACATGGCAGCCTTGAGGAAGCGGTTGGGAGCTTTTTGGCCGGCAAAGACATATTCGAGAGGTTCTAGGAGGCGAGAAGGGTCGACGACCTCGGTACCGTATCTTGAAGGAGCCATATTGAAATATTATATATAATCCAAACTTAACAAATTTGTGTAAAGGGTATCAGTAAATAATAGTCAAGACAAAAAACAGCCGATATAGTTCTCTTATATAGAAGCTCTTGACTAATCTAATCCTTGCAAATTTTCAAACGGCCCTTACGAAGCCTTAACGAACAGACCAGTATCGCGAGGATCCACTTGCGGAGTTTTGAACCTCGGTACACGAATCATCCGCTTTAGTCCTACGGAGAAGTTACTTATTTTAGCCAAGATAGAGATCCATAACGTGGGTGAACCGTGCGATTGAATTTGTAAGCCGATCGTCGTGGAAATTCTAGAAGATGGTGAAAGATCGGCACACGGCAGATGGCTTTGTCCGTACGAACCGTACGACATAAACCCTTGCAACATATTCATGCATCTCAATCCTATGGCGTCTTATCATGCTATTGCTTTATAATTCTCCGACAACTTTATTTCGGCGCAATTGTTAGACCGATCAAGCATGAAATATGAAGCACTGACGACGCATTGGTGAATTTATACCGCTTGTTCTTCACCGCCCTGTATAAGTCTCCGAGAACGATCTCTCTTTCCATTGTCAAAAGATTGTCCAAGAAAAAAAAGCATTCAAGGAACATTCATAAGCACAGGATATACCATACCGACCGACATAATTTCTTTTATCATACTCACAACGGTAGGCTCCAATCGAAAGATTTAGGAGGTCAACAGTTTCTTGGAATCTCACCTCAATACACCTGGATTTAATGCACTTGACAGTATCTCTCATATGTGAAACACCTAAAAGTGTTGACAGCTTTCGCAGCGAAGGATTGTGATAGACATCTAGTTTAGACAAGCTAGCAATCCTTGGCAAAGTTACAGCTGATGAAATGTCATGCAGGTTCTCATTGGTTCATTGAATTCGCCTTTCAACTCCATCCAGAGGGGATTTCTTACCTCTTGTCAACATAAACATACAGAGACGGCCATACCTTCCTAGCGAAATGCCTGAAATCTGCTTCGATTGTTGCAACATACTACGTGCCGCTGACAAGGTCCTCAGTGATGGCTATATCAACAAACCTGAATTTGAGTTTCGTTCTTATGGTTCCTTTTCATCGGGTCCCTTTACCAAAGGACTTCGTGGCTGGAAAAAGGCTGCATCAGAAGAAACTTGCACTCTTTGCACCATGCTTGATTTTAGCGCTTATCCCGAGGATTGGACAGATGTTGAAGACGAACTCGAATATGATGATCCTGTGACGTGGGAGGTACATTCGTATAGAGCGGACTGGGTCTGGGTGACTTTGGATACGGACATATATGGAGACTTGTCCGATGGTATTTATTTACAAAAACAGTCAATGACCCTGAAAGAGGGTGAGATACAGCCTTATAAGACCGAAGTCATCCCATACTGATTAAGGCTATTACAGTACACCAGCTAAAGTCGCTGGGTGGTGAGGCGAGTAGTTCAACGTGGAGCCCAAAAGCTGTAAGGTCATTGCGGGACTGGCTAGATGAATGCATCGAATCCCATAATGACTGCCAGAGCATCTTCAAGTCAACACTTCCAAAGCGATTCATCGACGTTAACCCATCTGAAGCCGATCTCGAAACTCCCGTCACAGTCGACGACATCAGCAGCCTGTCGATTGATGCTATGCCTCACATCAAGTTGCGTTCCACTGCCGGCCTTTCTAACGACACAAAATACTTAACATTGAGTCATTGTTGGGGGAATTCCATACCCATCAAACTTCAGAATCATTTACTTCCTATCTTTGAAGACAGAATTCCGGTCGAAGATCTCTTAAAGACGGAGGCCAAAGTGTTTAGAGAGGCCATATGTGTAACCAGGTGTCTGGGTTATCGGTACCTGTGGATCGATGCATTGTGCATCAACCAAGACGACGGTGGTGAGAAAGCAGCTGAGATTTCTCGAGGACCAGATATTCAGCGGAGCAGCGGTCAACCTATCGGCTACCTCTGCATCGTCTGGATCTGAAGGTATGTTCTTCAACAGGGAACACAATCTATACGAACTTTTCCCCTGCGTATGGAAGACACAACCAGCGAATCAAAGCCAAGCTGTGACGGATCACGAAAAGCAAGATTACTTCGTGGTACGTACGGACCGGGAAGATCCTGACAGGGAACCAGCCAACAAGCGGGCATGGATCTATCAAGAGCGCATCCTGGCCCCGCGAGTCATCCACTTCTGCAAAAACCAGATATATCGCGAATGTGCCCAAGATTATCTCGATGAACTGGATGACTTCAGACCGTGGATCACTTCCCATAGCGGTAATTCCCGAGCCCGTATCAAGCGACCCGGGCATGATGAATCTGAAGATACAGACCGACAAGAGTATTGGTACGACCAGTTCGAGACTCATATGGTGTTGTACTCTGTCAGTGTTCTCACCTTTCCCCAAGACAGGCTACCATCACTTGCTGGCATCGCCAAGGCTATCAGTGTTCATTCAGGACTTGGCGAAGATCAATACTTTGCGGGTCTATGGAAGGGATATTTACCCAGAGGATTGTTATGGTATGCATGGTATCGTAAACTTCAAAATGGAGGGAGAAGATGGGATCCCGAGCAGGTAGGGTATATCAGCCCGTCATGGTCTTGGGCTGGATGCGAAGCTCCTGAGATACGTGTTGAAGTGGATTTCGGAACGCCATGGGAGGAACTAGTTGAGGTGATCCGCGTCTGGACAGTGCCTACGATAGCTGGTGGTAGCCCTTTTGGAGCCCTTATTGACGGAGGGATGACTCTTAAGGGTATGCTTGTCGAGATTCATCGCAAGAGAATTGGCAAAGGGTTCTTGATGTCGATACAGGACGGCGATGTTCAATTCAAGGATGAACTATACTTCGAAGCTAGCAGGGTACCGGGGGCCAGAGAATGGGAGAAACGGCCTGAAGGGCGTTTCAAGGAGATAGAAATCTACTGGGACAGAGGCGAGAAGCAATTTGAACGAGATTGTTTCCCGCCATGGCAGCCCGATGCATGTCTAGATTCACTTCCTTGGGATGAAGTCGATCCAGAGCTCTTGTACCTTATGGCGGTTGGACAACGTCCATCTGTGGGCGAGGCGATGGAGACCCATTTATCGGGTTTAGTTCTCGAACGTGACGACACCACTGGGAGGTTCAGAAGGGTCGGGATCTTCAAAACCGATACCCAGGATCCAAAGGGACACAACGAGGAGGTGAGACTGCGTCTGTTGAAGAGCAGAAAGGTGGAAGTCACGATAGTTTGATAGTCGCATGTTCTTGGATAGGTGTGAGAACGCTCTCACATCCCATGATATGAGCAAGGGACTTGGGTCCAAGATAACGATGACCGACATGATTCATTAGTAGTATGTATTATAAAGTACAGAGAACACAATCTGAATCCATCTGTGACTTCTCACAAAAAAAGTAATTCTAAACACATTCCCCGTTCCTAGCCTGCTCTAGCTTCCGGGGTAGATATACTGGTAACTTGATGGGAGGTGTTCTGCTATAGGCCGGTGGTTGGGGTCCCTTGGCCCTTAATAATGCCGCCTTTCGACGTTTTGTGTTTCGATCACGCCGCAAATAGCAGCAACAGCATGTTGTGAGAAGGATGATAGTAAAAGGGAGGACGATGGCCAGAATAATAAACTCGGCAGTCCAGATTGTTTCGACGTAAGTTGGTGTGTCTGACATTGGCTTGCTGGTTTTTGGCTGGATGTATGCAGATGCGGCCGGTGGACGAGTCGGTTTGTGGTTGGGATTGCGTGTTCAATGGGGTTCGGGCTCCAGTTTAAATCAATCTTTTGTGCTATGGAAAGGAATAGAGTTCTCCTACTTGCTGAACGATCGGATTTTCTGGTGGTGTATCCTTGTAGGTAAACAGATGACCTGTGATCGCTCAAGTCGAAGAGGGGATTCTCAAGAACTAATTTATATGCGAGTATGCGCCTGAAAAGAACAAGGAAAACGGATGTAATGGCGAAGAAGATCATATTATTAACCTCATTGTCTGCAATCGCGTTGGTTAAAGTGCGTGGTTTCGTGGCTGAGCTTGACAAGGATAACATAGGCTAAATCAAGGTCCAGGGCCAACAGGTACAGGACCGACAAGTTTAAATCAAGGACTGACTATCTGAATCTGTTAAGCCTCGTCAGGCTGAGCGGCAATGATCTTTTGTAAATTCCGATCACGTTCAGCCAGAGAGTCAGCAGTTGGTCGACCATACGCCTCATCTGTCTCCTTGCAAATCTTATCTGTCCATTTATCCCCTCCATCCTCCTCAGTCGTTCCCTTGAAACTAACTTTCCCACCATCATCCCAGCACGCCTCCATAGTATCAGCCAAATTCCTCAAGAAGGCCGAAATACCACCTGTCCCACCAGCGCTATTATATGTTTTGAACGGGCCTGCCACAGCCCATCTGGGTGCTATGCTGGCTTCAACAATGGTATCGAGATCTTGCACTGAGACGACGTCTTCTGAGACTAGGTGGCATGCTTCGCGGAATAAAGCGAATGCTAGACGATTGCCGACGAAGCCTTGAGTTTCCTTGTTGATTTTCACGGGGCGATGGCCGGAGTTGAGGCTTTTGAAATAGTTAATTGCGAAGTCTGTTCTCTCCAGGGATGTGTGGGGAGAAGGAACGATTTCGATTAGAGGCATTATATGAGGCTTTGAAACTGTTAGTAAAATGTTGTGAGGAGTGAGGTATTTGCTTGCTTACTGGGTTGAATGGATGGACCACGAGAACCCTAGTCTTGTCCTCTAGATCTTCCACCTGCTTTGAAGCCTGTATTCCAGATGTCGAACTCCATAGATGAGCATCAGAAGGTGCATACTTGACAACTTCGGCCCAAGTTGACTTTTTGAAATCGATACTATCGGGTCCTTGTTCCTGGACTATGGTTGCGGTTGAAACAACCTCTTCGATGGAAGAGCACACCACGATTCGTCCATCGGAAAGTAATTTTTCAACAGAGAGATCTTTGTCGTTGTTTTCCTTCTTGGTTGAATCGAGATAAACTGGTAGGATGCTTTCGATATGTTCTTTCAGATCACTCCGAACGTCGAAGAGTCTGAGGTTGGCGTTTGAATAGCGAAGATGGAGAGCAGCAAAGGAAATACCTATTGTGCCTAAGCCAATCAGCGCGATTGTTTCTTCTTTCTTTTTTTCTGTCATCGTGGATGTTTTAGCTGTTTGTCAAGTGTTAAGATGGCAAGATATGGTGTGATGCTCAGTTGGTGGGGAAATGCTTGGTGGATATACCCGAGGCGGAACGGTAGTGCCGGGCCGAAATAACCGTGCTAGATAGAAGCTGTCTCTTGGAAGACTAAAGCTTTACTGGACTATAGTCTGCTGACGAAGCAATTCCGTTACTTACCTATATGTAGGCAGTCCTAGTTTAGTACTAGCGCTATATTATCATTTCAAGATGTAGAGAAACAATAATCTTCTGGATGAAATAGATGATACGCTGGATACAGTAATAAACTTTCTTTAGACTCCATCTGAAGATCTATCGCCGCACGTTGTACATCCACCGAAAGAAAGAATTGTCTTTGTTATCCATAGTTAGACAAGCGACCACAGATAATCCGCCACTGGATCCTTCCAAACCAAAAGGCAATCCGTCTTGTTTGTCAACACCTCAAAAGGCGGCTGAGAGAATACATCGCGAATTTCCAAGCCCTTCATCGTGAAAATACACCCAGGACCGCTAAGGACAGAAGGAAGGAGATAAAGAGATATAGGAACCACCATTAGCATAACCATACACATGAAGACAACCATAGCGACGATCAGGATGAGAAGAGCTGGCATCACCAGCCAGGGATTATCTCCCAGTCTGTTGAACAAGCCCGAATCTTTGTATAAATGCGAAAAAGTGAAAAAGACAGTGAAGAAGCCTGCAACCAAGAGGTAAAACGTCGACATTGAAACATCGAGCGAAAGTGTGTGGGAGGCGTCTTTGTAAATGCCAGAGTAAACCTTGGATGCGTAGGAAAGGGGAAGAGATTCGCCTTTGTAAGTTGACGATGAAACGCAAGCTAGCCACGTCGCAGCCGAGGTTCCTGAACCAATATCTTTCGCGTAGAGGATTTGATACCAGCTCGGACAGCGGCGTGAGTCACCACGGCAGAAGAGAACTTTTGTATCTGTATCTGCTTTAATCTCTGGTGTATACGGAGATTCTGGCACTTGACCGAAACCAGGGAACTTTAGGAGGAGAGCAAGTGATAAAATGGAAACAGCGGCGCCGCCGACAGATAGTTCAAAGGTTCGATGGTCGACTATTGTAAGTGCCTCCCAGCCATGTAGCTCCTTTCGACGCCGATAGAGAAAGATCGTAGCTGCGAATTGGAAGAGGGTTGCAAAGATGGCTAGTGTTCTTCCAAGCCTTATCCAAGCTCGTCCCAAGCGGGACTTCACGCTAGGTTCAAATGAGCCAGTAGACTTTTTTCCAAATAGAGTGGTCCATCGTCGGGAAACAGTTGCAAGATGGTCGCGGAACAGCTTAGGCGATACAGCAAGATTCTTGAGAAATGAGAAGGTAATTATGACAAGTCCGAGGCCCGTTTGGGCTATTAATATCAGAGGCGATAGAAGAAATAGGACTGGTTCGATGGTGTCTAGTCTTTCGTTGCGAAGGGATTGGAAGTTGCAAAACGCAACGATAGCTGTGAAATGAGCAACTATTATCTTGACGATAATTTCTTTTTCAGTGCGGGTATCGCCATCTGGGCATTCGATGGTCTCCATGATTGAAGGTGAAGTATCTGGGAAATCTTTTGACCTGGATAAGATTCGAGGTATTTATTGTGTATCAATTGCGGCTGAGTGTCTTGGGCTGACCAGAAGGCTGATCCAAGGACAGGGGCACGTAGCCAATAGAAGCCCTCAGAATATGAATATGTACCAGTGAGGGATATCCTGATAGAAAGTACATCGCTGAAGAGAAGCTGTCTCCAAGATTACACTAAGCCGTCACTGAACTATAGTCTGCTGACGAAGAATATCTATTTCTTACATAACGTGCTTGATAAGCGAGTGACCCAGACAAGCGAGTGACCCAAAAATATTAACCTTTAAGCTTAATATTTAAATAAAAACACTATAAACTACCTAATTAATTAAAATTATTTACTATACT